>JASVER010000013.1:725938-772507 GCA_030449065.1 Oceanodroma leucorhoa
AAGAAAGGGGATTAGCTAAGCCCAGGAGTCTGTCTCCAAGGTGAGCAGGGAGCCTGGAGCAGCTAGATCAGAGTGGCATTATTCATGAGGACTTGCAGATGTAGAATTGGAAATGAGCAGGAATCCAAAGGGGATTTGGGTTTGTTGGTACAGCAGCTGGGATGAAAACTGACAGCGTCACAGCAGCACGTGCAAAACAGCCGTTCCTGGGCCAGGCTGCTGTCATTTTCCTTTGGGAGGAAGGTCTGTTTTCCAAGCGCCCTGAACCTTGAGTGCAGGGTTGGGGACAGGCGTTTGTGAGCTTATTCCCAGTTCTGTCACACCATTTTACAAGATTGGGTAAGTTTCTTCCCCTGTGGGTAAACTGAGGCACTGAATGAGTAAAGCCAACACTTGGCAAGGGGAGTTAGGAGTGTTGGTACTGTAATTTGAAGGTGCTGTAGATTACAATAATGAGATCCACTGGAAATTAAAAACATTAAATAAATTTGTCTTCTTCCAAAGCACAAAAAAGCTTTATTGTTTTCTTTGCAGGTCAGTGAGTTTCTCCAGAAATCTGCCTCCCCTTTCTCCAAGTGGCCTAAAGATGATTTTGGAGAAGTCTGTGCTGCTGACCTGGTTCTTCTCCACTCATGACAGCTCCAGGAACAGTCTTGTAGAAATCCAAGAACATCTCAGAAAAGAGCTGAGCTGCCAGGCTAAGTACAGGGAGCCAATGGAGCTGGGGACCATCGCAGGAAACCCTCAGACCATGGAAACGTTTGCAGTGCTCAACCTCTTGATGTACCCCAGGGCTTCTTCATGCTTGAAGGCTCACAAAACACTTGACCGAGAAGGGAGGTTTGCTTGTTTGTTTCTCCTTGTACTTTAAATCCTCTCTGGACTCCATTTGTGCTGTCGGCACCTCAGTGCCGTGGCAGCAGGAGGAACTCCTCTGACAGCCACATAGCTGCGAGGGAGAAGCTGCTTTGCATGCAGGGAAGAGCACCGTGTCTCCCGAGCCCTCGCTCTTCTAAGTCGCATGAATGGCAGTTCAGGTGTTTCTTACCCCTGAGCTCTCCCTGTCTACCACCTCAAGTCCCTCCTTACAGCTCCCTCCTCCTGTGCTGGAAGATCTATGCTGTCACAGGGAAAAAAATGATGGTTTTATTAATGAGAGAGAGCATGTACCAGTGCCAGAAGGCAGCAAAGGGATGGATTGACTGTTCAGAGGGGCCGGGAATGTGGGGAAACTGCTCCTGAATGTGCCTGTACCGTGCCCAGAAGGAGCTGGTGCTAGGGGCAGGGAAAGTATTAACCTTTCTCTCTGGTTCTTAGACTCTGCTGAGTATCATGTCAGTGTAGGCTTTGGGTGCCAACAGGTGGACACTGGTATGGCCAGCCTGTTGCCCCTTTCATCAGCTGGGGCACCCATATGTTCCACGGAAGGAGAAGACGTGTCACGCTTAGCACTCTCGTTGCTGCCGTTACATCTGCCCTGTTCTGACACTTGTGCCTTGCCTGCGAGCGCTCAGCATGCAGCCACCATCTGCAGCATGGAGGGAAGGTGTGTGGGTGGAGAAGACTTTGGACAAGAGCCACCATTTTCCCTTGCCATCATGGCTTCACTGCTATTGTCTGAGATACTCTTGCCATCAGGAACAACGGCTGAACCTGCATGTCACTGTTGCTCTGGGATGTGATAGCTGTGATGGTGCCTGCGTGGACCCAAGAAAAGGTGTCCCATATTCCAAGTAAGCATTAGGAGCTGATCACTCTTAACTACAATGACTTGCTTTTATGGTG
The DNA here is from genome assembly GCA_030449065.1 of Oceanodroma leucorhoa. Classification (NCBI taxonomy): domain Eukaryota; kingdom Metazoa; phylum Chordata; class Aves; order Procellariiformes; genus Oceanodroma; species Oceanodroma leucorhoa. Next base: position 727,724 of record JASVER010000013.1, read on the forward strand.
CTTCTCTTCCTCCTCTATCAGCCAGCTCGGAATATATTCAAAATGTTCCTAGGCAAATATTCAGCCTCGATTGCTGCTCTGACTCCATATACGTGCTTCAACTCTGCTCCTTGGTATCCTGTGGTCTAGGGAGGACTCTCCGCTCTCCTTTCCAGCACCCTGGCAGCACAGCACTGCCCGCCTCTTCTGCTCCCCCTTCTTGTTAGCAGGGTCAGGCTGAACTGTGCAGCCAGGCTCTGGTGAAGCTCAGTGTCTGTGTGGTTGTGACACAAGCTGAAATGTCAGAGTAGCTTGTGCAGATGCAAATAGGATGACACTTCATGCTCTTTACTGGTGTGCTTGATCAGCTGCAAGATAGCTAAAGGTTAATGTTTGTGTTGGCACTGCTGGGCTTGTGTTCRCCGCCCTGCTCAGATTAACCCGGTATTTCCCGCTGCTCTGCTAGCTGCTCTTTCAGACTCCTTGCAGCTTCAGCAGTTATCACACTGATTTATCATCAGTCCCCAGTGTGAATGTTTCCTTTGCAACCATACAGCTAAGATGCTGTTTTTAGTGGGACCTTGTTGTGGACCAGAAGATGGTGGCAACAGCACGAAGCACTGCGGGCTGGCAGGTTGCCTGTTCCAAACCCCCAGCCATGAGATGGCCCTGCAGCTCATGACTTCTTTATTATTGAATGCTTTCTATTTATCCCCTATTCTCTAAGAATATGGATGTGTAGACATCATATGCTTTTCAGGCTTTTCTAAGTTAGCATGAAAGCTAAAATGCTATATTTTTAACAGAAGCCATGATTTAACAGAAACCATTTGCATCTTTCCAGGACCTGGGACTTTTGACATTAATTAAGTCTTTTCTAGCAATGGCATTCAAAACACAGCAAACCTGGAACATCATTTGTTTTCTAGCTCAGTAGCCAGAGATCTGAAGCATTTGTGAGACTCCCTAGTCCCATCTGACAGTTCAATTTCTTTGTGAGTTTGTTGGACTCTTCAAGAGGACAGGGTTCTCCAGCTTCCTCTAATGTATATGGAGCTTTTCCTATACAGCACCTTGTCTGGTCTGCACTGAGAATGTGGGGTCTCAAAAGCCTGAGAAAATAGGTAATTTATTCTGGCACTTGCAGAGACATCTCRGGTGGCTTCCTACTGTCGCTGCAGTCAGTGCTGTCACTCCGGCTCTCTAGGAGAAGGGCCCCTGGGAGACAAGCAGGGGCTGGGGCTGAGGATGTAGCATTGTGCCTTTGAACTTGTCTCCTTCCAGGGATTATTTTCAGTACTCAGAGAAGAGCCTCCTTTTTGCCTATACTGAGTCAGTGTGCTCCTGGGTCGGGTCAGAGGCTGCTGTCTTCTCTCCTAACAAGAAGTAAGTCTGATGTATAGAACCAGAACTTGTAATAAGATCAGCACAATAGTTACTTCAGAGCAGACTGTGATGGTTTCAGTAATATTTGTGCTTTTGTGTTGCTCGCATCCTTCTGAAAACCTTTATTTGCATGACTGCTCTGGCTTTCCTGGCTTCTGTTGCGCTGCTTGAGACCTCACTTGCCCCTTCTCGCCTTGTTTCCTCCATGCTGCCTGAATCCTGGGGCCAAATTAAAAGCAGTGTTTCTTTTTGTCTGAACAATAAAGAGAAGCCGGGTGTCCTGAACATATTTGACAAAGATGACATGTCTTCTGATCTGTTATTAACAACTTTGCCTGGTTCAGCTGGCTTAATTAGCCTTAAATTAAACATGTATCTTGCAGTGTCTAGACTGCATCTGCCCATGGAGATAGCAGGTGGCTGCAGTGCATCCTGAGTCTCAGTGGAAGTGGCCAAGAGCAAGAGGATGCTGGAGCATCGCTGAGGACCTCCGGAGCAGCTCTGCTCAGAGGGAGCCGTGCTGAACGGCGAGCGAGCACGGCTGGGTCCCAGTGGTCCCCTCGCTAGCACTGCTCTGCCGTGCTGCTTCTCTTGTGAAATCGGGCCCATCGGAAAATGTCACCCACGAACGAGCTGAACTTTCTCCTCTGCGCCGCGGCTGCGAGTCCTGCGGGGGTGGCTGGGGATTTGAATTTTTTCTAATCTTTTTTCTTCCTTCCTTTCCCTGCGTGAGGAATGTAAAGCGAGCTCTTCCTTACCCGTGGGGCGGTCGGGGAAGCCCCGGGTGGAGGAGATAGGCACCGGGGAGCGGCGGTGCCGGCCGCCCGCTGCAGGCGGGGCGGGGCAGGGGGCGGAGCGCGGGTGCCGCCGCGGCGGGGGCGGGACCCCCAGGTGAGCGCGGCGCCGCCCGCCCCCCCCGGCGGAGCGAGGGGAGGGCGGCTGCCGCTCGGCGGCCCCTCCGCCCGCGGAGCGAGCGGTGCCAGCGCCTCGCCTCGGGCGGCCAGGGGCGGGTGCCCCCGCCCCCGCCATGGAGAGCGGGACGCCGCTGTCCGGCGGGCAGCGCGCGCTGATCCGGGAGAGCTGGCAGCGGGTGAGCGGCAGCCCCGTGCAGCACGGCCTCGTCCTCTTCGCCAGGTGAGCGGGGCGGCAGGCGCGGGATGCGGCCACCGGCACCCCACGCCCGCACGGACCGATCCGGGGGGGATGGACGGGCTCCGCTTCGCTTGGCGATGGCTCCCGGCCGGCTGCCTCTCCCCCGCCGGGGCTGGCGGCCCGCAGGGAGCGGCGCGGGGCTGAAGCCCCTCCACCGGGAAGCCGCGGCTGCCGTGGGGCAGCGGCGTGGGGACTGCCGTCCGCCCCGCGCTGCTTCCCGGCCTTTCCCACCCTCCGCGAGTGAGAACTTTGTTACGGGGAGATGGAGGGAGAGAGGCAGCGGGCAGGCTTTGTGCTTTTCTGTCCACTGATCCCCCCCCGCCTTGTCACCCTTACCTCCGCTGTCCGAAGAGCTGCGTGTCCGCCCGGCTCTGGGGAGCGTATCGAAGGGACCGCCTAATTGTCCCTGACACGGCACTCTGCAGCCCCAGGCAAAGACCTGCCCGCTGGGGAGGGTTTCAGTCTCAGACCAGAGAAAATGGTATGCAGGGGGAACGGCTGAAACCCAACTCCTTGCCTTTCCTAAGCAGAGTAATGTCTCAATTATGGGAAGAGAAAAAGGAAAAAAATCTATGAAAAGTCGTTTAAAAAGGACGGTTGGAGAGTCGATGACCAGTTTCCGGAGTGGGGCAATAGCAGGTGGGAGCCAAACCTTGCAGAGGAGGGCTGCGAGCAGTGACAGCAATGTTTGGGAGTTTTAGTGGAAGGGAGAGGGATGCAGTAGTTTAATGTGCAGGATGGGGAGAGGAGAGACTGTTTTGCCTGAATTCCCTATGGCCTCCATGGACAGCATCAGCCTATTAGATCTGCCTGGGTGGCTGCTACTGACACCCATATGTGCCTGGCATACCCCGGGAGGAAGGATGAGAGGGGAAAAAATGGGAGCTGGTGATGGTGTGGGAGAGTGGGACATTAGCTGAGTTTGTACATGCCCCCCTTGCTCAATTAGGAAAGCCAGCTGCTGGAGCTTGCAGGCCTTCCCCAGATTTGGGAGCTTYGGGGCTCAAGGGGATCATGAAGTGGGAATGGGAAGAGTTGAGACAACAACCAAGACTTTGGGGAGAAGGGCCAGGCTGGGAGGAACTCCAGTGAGCTGGGACTGGTCCTCAGGTGCCATAAACATCTGAGAGCTGGGGCTGTGGTCTAGAGAAATAGAGTCTCTTTTGACTATAGGTAACCTGGATTGCCCCAAACTAAGGCTTTTCAGAACTTCTGGGTCCTTTACAGGCAGGGAGGGATCAGTAGGTGAGAAGGGAGGCAGAGGGGGGGGCTGCAGGTGTGCTGCTGATGGGGTGGTTCCTGGGGTGAGCAGGACTCTAAATAAAGCTAAGGAAGTGAGAAGGTGGGGGTTTCTCTCTTGCTGTTGCAGGTTGTTTGACTTGGACCCTGACCTGTTGCCCCTTTTCCAGTACAACTGCAAGCAGTTTGCCAGCCCTCAGGAGTGCCTCTCCGCCCCCGAGTTCCTGGATCACATCAGGAAGGTGAGAGAGGGGCTGTGGCATGGCTGGAGGATGCACTTAGGTGGTGGCTTGGGACTGTGGGGTGTCTGACCGGGGAACACATGGGAAGTCTCCTCCTGAGATGGTAACTGCAGGGGGTTACTTATGCTAGCGGAGGGTGCTATTGCCAGGACAAAGTGCCCTACAACAGTAGGGAGGGGATGAGGGTTGTGGTGGGTAAGAAGCACAATGCTGATTTCCATACACTCATCTGAGAGTCGATTGCCTCTTGTGAAAGTTGGAAGCCCCCTTCTTCTACCATGGAAGTGCCTCAGTGAGCTCATTTCTGTCCGGACAAGGACCGAAGCCCTCTGCTTGGCCACATGCTGACTGGGAGGTGACACAGAGCTGGGCAGTGGGCCAGGCTCCCGTGGACCCACTACTGTGGAGAGGCTGTTGGTGCGGCTGCAGAGCCAGAAGGCCCACAGCATCTCTTGGATAGCCTCTGGGGGAGTGCTGCTATATGCATTCGCCTTCCCCCGAAACAGGAAGAGGAGCAATGCTGATGTCACCTGGAGGAGCTCATGCATGGACAGAATTACACCCGGTGCAGCAGAGACCTTTTGCTGAGCCCTGAAGAGCGGCCACGCCGGGGCAGAGCACAACCTTGGCGTGCAGATGCCTTCATAAACTCTCTGGCTCCATCTTTACACCAGTTTGGTGCCTCGCTTGCCTGTCTCTATTCCTCGTAAGAGGCTGTTTCAGGACTGCACTCCTCTGATAGCTGCAAGCTTTTTGTTATTTTCCAGCCTCTGTTTATTGGCAAAGTTAAGTCAATTTTTACTTCTGCTATTATTGCCTTGAGCTGAAATAGCTCTTTGCTCTTGTTGGAGATGATTTCCCTGTTGAAATTATAGAGCACAATTCTATCACCTCTTGGCTTTGCCAAGCTAACCATGCCCTGGCTTTAATCTCTTCTAACTTGGTGTGTCTGTTCCCTTCATCCCTCATTAACCCTTCTCTGTCCTGTTTCCATTTGACTCTTCATGCTCCTGGGAGACCATGGTGGTATGTGCTTTACCAGACCAGGTCTCTTGGCTGTACCATTCACCCCACCTCCTCAAAATACCTTGGCTGATCTTAGAATTGGAGTTGCCTTATTCACAATTGCACCATCTTGGCAACTTCTAGTTGGAAACTGTAGTCTGGCAACTTCCAGGGCTCCCCTGCAGTTGTCCTGGGGTCCCAAGAGCTGTAATGACTGCATCAGCGTTAGATCTTAGCCCCTAACTGCTGTGGTATAGGGCTGTTTACCCCCTCTGGGAGTGAGAAAGCTCAGAGGGCATCTGCTGGGCTGGTCAGGCTGAGAAGGGTGAAGTAGAGGGGTCAGACTCTTTGTTCCTCTGGGAGGGCAGCAAAGCCTTGCTGTTAATGCCTTTCTGCCTCTGTGCTCCTGCAGGTGATGCTGGTGATCGATGCCGCTGTGAGCCACCTGGAGAACTTGTCCTGCCTGGAAGAGTATCTCTGCAACCTCGGCAAGAAGCACCAGGCAGTCGGGGTGAAGGTCGAGTCTTTCTCGGTGAGGTGTCCTTTCTTCTCCCGCTGCGGCTGTGTTTGCGCAGCCCTGCCTGCAGCCCTCGGCTGTCCGCATCCCTTTGTGCCCACCTGCTGGGTTTAGCTGGCTGGAGAGAAAGCTGGTGGCTCAGGGCAGCCCCCGAACTGCTGATAACTGCCTAGCAACGTTGGCTCGATCAGGGAAACCCTTGAGCTCCCCTCATTTTCTGCCCTCCCCCAGTAAGCCCAGGGAGAAAGGATAGAGGGGAGCAAGGCATTTCCCCTGTTTGAGGAGGACCATGGTTTGGGGAACTGCAGTCTCTCCTGTGACACTGGGCTACAGGCTCAGCCTTTGCCCTGGACCCTGGATCTCTGCATCGCATGCTCTGGGCAAACCTCACCGCACCTGGGAAAGGGAGCATCCACCTCTCTCTGTGTCTGCACTGGGACGGGGTTGCTGCACCTCAGCCCCTGCTTCCTCCWTGGCAGTAAGACAGGAGCATCCTCCATATTAAACCCTTGCTTACTCCTCTTCTGCCATCAAGCACGGACAGAAATTCTGGATAACGCAGCAGGGAAGGGCAGATTAAAGAAAGGTTTCTAACCAATGCATGGCTCCCTCCTGACACCGCTAGCTTTGGTCCTCTTCAGAGGGAGCAGAGTCCCCTTTGCTTGGGGTAGTGATCCCCACCAGCCCTGCGCTCAGTGTGTGGGTGCTCCTGGATGGGGTTGCTCACAGCTCCGTGAGGAGCAGTGCCCTGTGGAGAGGCCTGAGAGGCGGTGAGGCAGGCCCTGAGCATCCAGCCTGGGGTCTGACCCACTCTCTTGGCATCAGGGCATTGCTCAGCTCTGCTGATCTGCTGCTATGGCAGGGGATGGAGCTGGCTGCCCAGGTCTGGGAGCCATGGAGGATGGACGTCTACCTCTCCCCTGGTGTTACATGCATGGTGTCAGCCCTTGCTCCCTACCTGCACTCCCCACTCACCCAGGGTGTGGGTTGAGGGCCAGCATAGGGCAGGGGAAGGGGATGGCGTGGGCTGACTCTGGGCCCCCTCTGAGCAGCCAGGCATGGGGTGACCTGGTCCTGCTGGTGGAGGAGGAGCAGCTTCCCTGCAATGGGAGAATTCCAAAAAGGCAGTGAAGCGAGAGAAGGGGCTGCGTGTCATCCCCCGGTGCTGAACTTGACGCTTCCCTGTTTGGTTTGCAGACTGTCGGCGAGTCCTTGCTGTACATGCTGGAGAAATGCCTTGGCACTGCCTTCAGCCCAGACGTGCGGGAGGCTTGGAGCAAACTCTATGGTGCTGTGGTGAAAGCCATGCGACGTGGCTGGGAGACCCTCCCGGAAGGGGACTAGATCCTGCCAGCCATCCCCATCGCTGAGCACGCAGCGGTCCTGGGCAGGGGGAGTGCTCACACCATGCTCTCTGCCTCTCTCCACCTCTGTCTTTCTCTGTGCACCAGCCCATTGCTGTCTCCTCCAGTCACGTGTGCTTCAGGGCTCTCCCAGTGATTCCGCCTTGCTTCGACATGACCACATCTCTGCCTTTGCTAAGGGCTGGCAGGGTACGTCTCTGCAGCGAAGCCTAGGAGTGCCGCAGCACAGGTACGCCACCCTGCCCCAAGTTCCTTTGGGCTAGCTGAAGCACCAACACGTGTATACCTACTCTGTTTTTTAGCTGGCTCGTCTTCCCTCCTCTTGCTACCCACCGTAGTTAGATGACAGCTAGCATAGACCTCTTGGGCTTATTTGCCCGAGATCCTATTTGCTGTGCTGAAGACCTGCCAGGTCTGGCACTGCTCGCYCCTCCCGCGCTGCTGTGCCTGGTTCAGCTGTGGCAATGGCTGGTTTGGCTCSCTCCAGGGGCAGGGGCAGCAGAGGTGGCAGCTGGCTGTGCCGTGCGGCCATCCTCCCCAAACCTTGCGGGGAGCTTTTCCCCCTCTCCCTTCACCCACATGTCACTACTGGGTGGTTAATCCTGGTGCTCTGTTCTGCCTTGCCTCTCCCCTGGATGGGATCCGTGGCTTTTCCTCATGTCAGGTTGGCCACAACTCTGCGTGTTTCCTAGGGATGCTTCAAGCAGTGGGGTCACATTAATCCTGAGGTGAGGCTGCTTTTAGCAGGTCTGGGCTGCCAGCTGAAAGGCTTTGTGTTGGTTTGGCCGGTTGGTTTAACCTCAGAGCCAACTGAAATGCAGCAGCAGTCGTGGCTCTTTACTGCTTTGTGTTAAGGAGAATGAAGTAAATACAAGGAAAGGATGTCTTAAAATAAAAATGAAGGTTGCAATCATGTCATGGCAACAGCTTCCAGAAATCATTCTGGCTCTTGGCCAGAGGAAGCATAGCTGGAATTTCTCTGCTGATGCTGTCAGGACCTGGAGCGCTTCCCAGCTGCACACAGTGCACATCTGCAGAGCTCCTCACCCTTTAGTAATCTCTCCCAGCCATACTTGAGACACAGCCGCTTCAGAGCAGAGCGAGGTACCCAGTAAGGTGCGTGCAGCAGTGCTGTGTCAGGACAGGAGTGAGAAGACAACATCTGCCAGAAGAAATCCCAGGTGGCTAAAAGGCAGCATCTGAGGGCTCTGGGGGGAGCTGAACTTGAGCACTTTGAAGAAGACTTCATCTTTATGGGGAAGTCGCTGTGGGACAGGCAGAACCATGTTTCCAGCCATCACTAGCCCCAGGGCAAGGACATGGAGCAAGTATTCAATTACAGGCAGTGCCCTTTTTTGCTGCTCCTTCAGGGCAGGAGGAACCCGGCATTTTGGGCTGAGATGGTTCTGTTCTAGAGACACGTTCCTCCTATACTCAGATGGCTTCCCCTCGGGGGCAGGAGAGGGCTGCCCGCTCCTTGCAGCTGCAGCTGAGGTCTCCCAGCCCCATGCCATGGAGGGGATGATGGGTTGGCCTGTGAGATGGGGCTCTGCTTCCCCGCCACCAGGCCTGGTGGTGGCTGTGGGCTTCCAGCAAGCAAGGAGCCCTCCAGCTGTGTTTGGGAGGGGAGCTGAGGGGTGTTGTGGAACAGGTAGTGAACACCCCCATGTAGGATGCTCACTGTCCTCCCTGCAGTACCAGGCTCTGCTCCTGCAGTCCTATAGTGTGGTGTTGTGCATCCTGGCCCATGGATCTCCCCATCAGCTGGGTCAGGTGAGGTCCTCCCCATTCTCATGCCAGGCAGTGAGGGATGGAGGAGCTGGGGCTGGGGGGAGCTGCTAGCTGTGACGGCATGGTATGGGGCAGGGTGGTTTGGGAATGGGGGTGTCCTCTTTGCAACCCTGTTCTGGGGTATCAGCCTTCAGCATCACGGTAGGAACCTTCTGGCTCTGTGTGACAAGTAGGCAGCTGTGTGATGGGTGGGGTGTGGGTATTACTGCTCCAAACCATTCCCGCTCCCCCTAGCTTTCCTAGCTCCTTGACTTCTCCTCTTCTGTGCCACGTTTTGTGTAACTCCCAAGAGAACTGAACTAGTTTGTATGCCTCTTACACCCAGCTGTACTGTTTAATAAAGAACAACAGGGAGTCTCAGACCTTTTTGCTGCCTTATGTTTACTTTAATATAAAAGACCCAAGCAAGCCAAAAAAAAAGGATGACAGGGGTTTACTGGTTTCTTCTTGGCTCTAGCTTTGGAGATACTGGTCACTGGGAGCGCTTATGTAGTCCAGCTCAACTGACATGAGAAGGCATCCAGCACCAAATATCTGTTGGGAGCTTCTGTGCACTGTAATTGAATGGGTGAGCAGCGGAGGGGCTAGCAAAGGCATCCTGCTGCTGATTGCTCATTATCCTTCAACTTTAACGATCTCTAATGGAATTAGAGTTTTAAGCAATCAGCCTAAAAATCCCTTTTCTGTTGTTCAGCTGCTGCTTTTGTTCTTTGAGTTAGCATCGGCTCACCCTCTGCTGGTCACCCACTGCTGGTTGCCCGCAGCAGTGGGGCACGGCCTCGCAGTGAAGTCCTGCCCGGCTCCATGCAGCATCCACCCTGCCAGCTGGACTGCAGAGCCACCCCAGCAGCCCTGCCCCAGGGAGCAGCTGGTGGGGATGCAGGAGGTCCTGTCTCCCCCTTCCTGGGGCACGTTCCAGCTTTGACATGGTGGATTTCTAGCCCTGTGAGAGTTGGGCACTTGGCACTTAAGAAAGATCATCCCTAGAGCAGGGAAGCCAGCTCGGGGTTTGTAATAGCATCTCCTGAGGGCTGGAAATCCCAGCCCTGCCACAGGACAGCATGGTGAGCATCCTGGGAAAACCACACTGCTCTGCCTTGGGCAACATTTGTTCTGCAGGGCGACAGGCTGCGAAGGGCGAGGAGAGCAGCAGAGATCTGAACGCAAAGAAATCCTCCCTGTTGTTCATTGCTAAAATAAATTTTCTAGCTCTTCCTGGCCTGGAGCATAGCTGCCAGCCTCAGGGCTGGCGGTGGGAGCCCAACCCCAGTGCTGCAGGGAAGGGCCAGCGTGGCACCCCCCAGCAGCACCCCCATCTTCAACTCTGTGTCAGCGCGGAGGTTTGCCACGGCTCCCACAAACTGCCCCTTTGCCTTGGCTGCTGCCTGGCGGGGATGCTCCTGGCACTGCCCGCTGCCGGCCGGCGCAGTGGGAGACACCATGCAATTGCTCGGCCCCGGCTGTGAGGGACTTTTGTATGCACAGGCTGTAATCAGGCAAGCGGGTTTCTTAGGGCCAGAGTGGCGGAGGCGTAGCGTGATGAGGCTTACACAACCTCGTTAAGCTGTGATGAGCTTCCCCGGCGTGAGGGCCGGGAGAACTGCGAGCCCGGGGGGGACAATTACAGCCTTCGCTCAGGGCCAGGGCTCCTGCCTCAGCTCCATGGTGCCAGCAAGGCCCTGCATTTAGCCCCGTTTACGACTAATTATGAACAGTGGGGGGCCTCTGTGGGGGTGTGTGATGAGGGAAGTGGGTTTTTAAATTTTCCAGTTTTTCACCCAAAGGGATGCCCTCCTCGTGCGCCCTGCCCCATGCCGTAAGCCAGGCTGGCTGGGCAGGGCTCACCCCAGGGGAGCCGTGGAGGAGCCAGCAGGACGGACCCGCTGAAACCAGAGGCAAATCATTCAAGTAGGAATCTGGGTATAAAGAGTGTGTTTTGGGAGGGAGGAGGGGAGCAAAAGAGCGCTGTCTGCTCAAAACCTAGAGAAAGGCTCCTAAAATGGTGTTTGCCCCCTTCCCCGGGACTTGCTAGTGGGCAGTTCAGCTTTGGGAAATCTGCTCCATCCCCAGATGGGATGAGTCCCCCCTCTGCCCCTGCTCCTTGCTGTGGTCCCAGAGGAGCTCCAGGCCACCCTCCTGCTCCCTGCAGGCAGTGTGTGCCCCTTTGGTGGTGTCCTGAGCCAGCCCTGCCTGCGGGGCGAGCACTGGCAGAGGACGGCCCAGGGCTGCACTCCATGCCCAATGTCGGGGATGGTGCCAAGGGCTGTGCCAGCCTTTCTGATGGGACACGGCAGGGTGCTCCCCTACTCCCATGCCTTTGCTGCTTCTGCCCACTTACTGGGGTTTGCTTTTGTGGAGACCGTGGTGGGCAGCAAGGTGCCTGGAGGTGTCCGAGCAGTCTGCTCGCCACTGAATCCTCTGCAGGACATTCCCAGGAAGGGCCAAAAGCAGCCCGCAGGTGGGGAAAGGCTCCAGTGGTGAGGGCCCCCCCTCTCCTGAGAGTGAGCAGGATGTGCCGGGGTGACGACGCCAGGCAGCATCTGGGTGAAGTCATTTTATTCAAGGCACAGTCATAGCAATAAATCACGAGAAGGTACAGACCTCTGGCACATTCCTACAGCGGGGCAGCCAAGGGCAATTGGACCAGCAGCCCGAGCTCCCGAGGATGCGGTGCCGCTCGCAGGCACTTGCATCCACCAYGAGGAGAGGCCACGAGCATCCCCCCTGCTGCAGCCATGGCTGCCCCTGGAGGCAGTGAGGGCAGCCGCTGAGCTGTGGGCAGCGCCGGGGGCACCTGGGCAGAGAGCCACGAGCTCCCCAGGGTGCTTTTTGGGGTTGGGAGGGAGCGGCTGAGCTCAGGGCTCCCCCCAGGGCAACCGCTTGGTGGCTAGYGTGCCACAGCCATTGCCCCTCAGCATGCAGGAGCGTGGGTGGGATGGGGGCCATGGGGCTGCCAGCTGGCCRAGCTGAGACCCACCAGCCCCACGGGCATGTCCCAGGGCCCACTTGAGTCCAACAGAGACCCACAGCTTGCTGCCAGGCTGCCTTTTAACTGCCCCCCCCCCCCCCCCCCCCCCCCCCCCCCCCCCCCCCCCCCCCCCCCCCCCCCCCCCAGGACTGGCACACTGTGTCCCCCACCCTGGTGGCACTCAGTAATGCTGAGTGGTGCCACGACAGCAGCACTCCCCATGCCGGCAGCCCCGGTGCCGGCAGAGCTGCATCGGTGCCGGCAGAGCTGCATCGTCGTCCCTTCCCTCCCTGCACAGCCCTAGGATGGTGGCTAGAATTGCTCTGAAGCCAGCAGGAAAATCAGGAGCAGGAAAATCAGCCCTGAGGCCAAAGCAGGGCCAAGTGAGGAGCCAGCACACGCAGGCGGGCTAGCCTGGTGTAAGAGAGGCTGAGCAGGGCAAGGATCTGCCCTCATCCTCAGGGGCCTCCATGGCTGTGGCAGATGAGCTGGAAACCCCCAGAGATGCTGCCCAGGCAGGAGCCAGCGCATTTACACTGACCACAGCAGGACTCACAATCGAGAGGCGGTGCGGCTGCTGGGGGAGCATCCCATGGCGGCGGCTTGTGGGTGAGGGCAGGATGCAGTTGACCAGGACCTGGAGGCCGGGGTCTGGCCAGCCCACCCCTGCCCCCCATTTCTGTTGCAACAGGTCGGAGCCATGCGGGGTCYCATGGCCAGCCCCAGGGGGAGCGCGAGCACGAGGGGAATGCTGCTGGGGGGAGCTGGATGATGAGGAGCTGCCCTCAGCCATTAAACATACTCGTCCCTTGACCTCCCCGCTCCTCCCGGAGGACCCAAGGGCACAGCCATGGTGCAGTGGCAGCAGAGGGATGGGGTGGGAAGGTGGGGAAGAGCTGGGCTTGYGTTTTGATGCCTGCCACGGGGCAGGGCCGCTCGTGCTCAGGCAGACGTGGGAGCAGCCCCGGGCATGCACCTCCTCCACCAAAGCACACGCATCTGGCGTCTCGGCAGTCTCTGCTTTCATGGGCAAAGCCTTGGGGGTGGCAGTGGGGCTGGGCAGGAGCCCGCACAGCCAGCACCAGGGGAGGCAGCGGGATGGYGGGGCAGGGGATAGGGGTGGGAAGCAAGGGTTAGGGGTGGCTGTCCCCAGCCACTGAGGACCCATGGGACAGCGTGGTGGCGGGCACATTCGTCTGAGCTGTCTGGGCTGCTTCCCCCTCATGGAGGGACCAGGGCCTCCCTCCTGCCCCAAAAGGATGGCCTCTCAGAGAGACCCTCTCCCCACACCGCTGCACCCCCTCTTCCCCATGACGGGCTGGAAGAGGCAGGTGGGGATGAGGGGGCACGGGGGGGGCTGAGCCGGTCCAGGCAGCAGGAGGGGCCGGCAGAGCCTCCCGCCACCTCCCATGCAGTGCGGTCTCCCCCTCATATTAGTCCTGTTGTCCCCCCACCCTGTGGCGAGGTGGCCCCCATCAGTGCTGGGAAGGCTCCTTCCTGCCCCCAGCATGTCCTCCGCTCTCAGCACGGCTGGTCCTCGCCCCGGTGGCAGGGATGCTCACTGGTAGCGGGCCTGGCTCTCCATCATGGCGCTGCTCCTGTACTCGCCCTCCACTGTCTCCAGCTCTGTCTCGAAGCTCTCCAGCCGCCCGTCCTCCCCATCCTCCACCGGCTCCAGGTGGTTGCCCATGGTGCCGTAGGACTGGTGCGCCGGGGAGGCCGCCGGCGTCAGGCTCAGCTCGGGCTCCTGCAGGACGGTGGCCACAAAGAGCTGCCCCGGGGGGCGGCGGGAGGTCAGGGTCCAGGGGAGAGAGGCGGGGGGGCTGTGGGGGGGCTGGGCAGGGGTACTCACATTGGAGTTGGGGGTGGAGGAGACGCTGCTCCGCTCCACATCGTTGAAGGCGCCCTCAGACTGGTCGGACATCTGGGGAGAGGAAAGCCAGGAGGAAACAATGGACTGGGGGTCCCCAGCCAAAGCTGGGGGGCAGCCAGGCACCGCCTCAGACTCCCCCCCAGCAAACGCACCCCAGAGAGGCAAGGAGAAGATGCAGTGGGGTGAGGAAACAGGACAGGCGGCTCACCTGGTAGCTGGAGGGTTTCCGTGGCTGCAGCTTCTTCAGGCAGAGGCCAAAGAAGGAGAAGACAATGCAGGAGAGGAGGACCACAAAGGTGAAGAGGGTGACAGGGCGGGTGGGACCTAGAGCAGAGAGACACTGGGGCAGCACATGAGCCTCCAAGGACCTGCTGCACGTCCAGCTGAGACCCACGCTGGTGCCTGCTTTGGGTCTTACAAGCTCCCAACCCCCTTCCCAAAACACTAGCTGACACCCCCATCATCTGCCAGGTCTTCATCACACCTTCCCCCATCCCATCCCACCTCATCCCCCTTCCCACCCTCCATGCTACGCCCAACTCGGGGTGACACCGGCGGCTCGTCCCCACAAGCGTCAGATATGACCCTCAGCAGTGGCGGGGGACAGCCCTGAGCTCTCCCTACCAAGGCGCAGGACGGAGAAGAAGAGCAGCCAGAACATGCAGAGGATGGGGGCCACCACGACCTGGCTGATGGCAGCGACGTGGAGGCGCTGGTTCAGCTTGGTGGGGATGTACACGTAGTAGATGTTGTACCGGTCAACCATGTGCTTRAGCAGCATGTAGAGCAAACCTGGCAGGAGGAGAGGGGCCATTTGGGGGGAGGACAATGGGGACAGCCAGGGCTCAGGGACAGTGGCCCAGGGGACGATACCCTCCTGTACCACATGGGAAGCTCGTACTCGCACACCACTGCTGGCAGCTGGGACTGCCCATTCTCAGCACAGCTGGGGGCAGCGGGACCGGCGGTATGGTATCATACTCACCAAAGGGGACAATGATGGGGCAGGTGATGCTGTAGGTCATGACAACGGAGAAGATGCAGCAGGTCCAGGCGTACTCCAGTCCAAACTGGAACTGGTAGGCTTGGCTCTGGGGCACAACCAACAGCACCATTACTGCCTCTGCCACTGCAAAGGCTGCCCTTGCCTTTGTACCCTGGCCCACATAATTGCCTCCCCCTGTTACTCCCATGGGGCCAGGGCCAGCAGCGCCCCTTGCATGGTGGCTTGTCCCCACAAGCCTCCCCACAGGACTGGGACAGCCTGAGTTTCCAGTGAGCACGTCCCTGCCGTGCCAGGGGGTCGCATACGCTCCAAAGTGACCAGAGCCACATACCCGCTTGACGTGGAGCCGCTCGGGCTCGGATTTGGCGAAGCAGAGGCGGGCGGTGTAGACAAGGAGGCCCGGGATGCGCAGTAGCTCCATGGCCGTCCCGATCAGGCTGGAGGTGACCACGTAGTTGACGAAGAAAGCGCCATTGTCTGGGAGGAAAACGCACCTGCCCCGGGGATGCTGAAGGTGAGAGGATGCTCGGGCAGGCAGCCGGGAGAGCCACTGGGGGCTGGCGTCGGGCGCTCCCACTCGCCTGGGAGCTCCCCGCTACTCACTGGAACTTGACATCGGCCTCGTCCAGAAAGTGGGTGTCGAAGAGCCAGCGGAAAAAAAGGTCCAGGCTGGAGGGGGGAGAAGAAGAGCAGCTCAGAAAGAGGGATCTGCAGAGCAACATGGGGGGCACTCAGCGGGCACGTGCTTTCCCCTGCCCCAGGTGGGCAAGACTCTGGACCCTACACCGCCACAGCAGCCCCTTCTGCTGCACAGGACCACCACGGTGTGAGTGCTCACCTCCCGGGCGGTCAGGATTGCTGTAGCTGGGGCTACACAGATACCTGACCAGGTCCTTTCAGGGTCTGCTGAAGAGCTGACCCCAAGCAGGGCACCGCCAGCACCCTCGGGTCAGCCATGGCAGCCTGGCAAGCTGCTCCACTCCCTCCCTCCTCCACAGGGAAGCTTTCTGTCCATGACCATACGGGAGCGGTTTGGCACAGCTAAAGAGTGAGGGTTTTCCTCCCCAGAGACAGCCACGTTTCAGTGGCGGTGGGCCCTCAGCCCACAGCTGAGGGGCCTGGGTGCAATCCCGGCTGCTGGGAGCAGGGAGAGCAGCACAGCAGGGTGGTCCGTACCTGCTCAGCCCCAGCGAGGGCAGGATGATGACCATGAACACCAGGAAGAAGAAGCACTTGTGCATGGTGAGCTGATTTTCACTCGACCTGAGGAGAGGGCAGGCAAGAGAAGAATGCTGCACTTTTCCGAGGCAGAGCAGCCGGTCGGGGGAGAGGCTGGGCTGGGTCTCGCTCTTCACCAAGGAGCTACTCCCAGCCCCAGGAAGCCACGTGCATTTGATGTGTACATCTACTTGCAAAGYCTCTCCCAGGCCAGGGGGAGTCACCATGAGGAAATCTGCTGTAGTGAAAGCTCTTGTCCTCCCAGCCTCTCACCTCCTTCATCCCTGCCCTCTCCTAACCATCCCTGCTGGGGTAGACACCCAACAAGAGGCAGCTGGCTGTCTACAATGGGTTTAGGAGCCCCCATTTCCCCCGGGAGAAGGAAGGGAGGTGGTGACAAAGCTCCTGCAAGGACTCAGCAGACCATGCACAGGGGTTAGGTCCGGTGGAGGGTCAAGACAGAGAGACCACATTGTAGGAGCTCGGCAGAGCTTCCTCTGCTAAGGACACTTTGAGCATCCTGAACCTGTACCTCCACATTGGAGGGCTGGGAGCACGGCTGGGATGTGCCGCTCGAGTCAGGGCCATGGCCCTGCTGCCGCCAGTCCACCATCATGCCATCCCTTTCACAAACTTCTTCAGACCCATCTTAAAACCAGCTCCACATGCCTTTGTCAGCAGCCTGGAAACGTTCAGGGCTATGGCAAGGAAACGGCTCCTTTGGGCATGGACTTGGGGCTTTCCATGGAGGGCAACACCCATGGGGCTCCGTGGGGGTCTGCCACTCCACGGCCTGCCTCCCTGCAGGTTGGGTCCCATGAGTCCTACTGAGGTTCCTCCCATCTACCGCAGACTTGGGGGAGCGCGGGGCCAGCCCTGTTACCTCGTCCAGTGCGACTCGAAGAACGCCGAGTAGTAGACGAGGAATGGCAGGAAGACGGAGAAGGCCCAGAGGAGCAGCGTGGGGAAGAACTGGGTGATGATGGGGTTCTGCAGGAGGAGAGATGCCAGACACCCCCTCAGGAGCCTGCCGGAGCTCAGCCATGCTGGAGGCAGCTCCCTGGGCCTCCTGGCGCAGGATGGTGTGTGCAGCGGGCGGGCTGGGGCATCCTCTTCCTGAGCAAGGGTGTTTGTTTCAGGAAATAAGAGYTTGAGGCCAGCCAAAGGCACCACAGCCACGCTCTGAGCCCCAGTGCCCACCCAACAGCTCACAGGTCAATGAGCAGGAAGGAGATGTGCTGCTGGAAGCTCCTAGCATTTCCTGGAGCTCTTCCCACCCCTCTCCTCTTGCATGGACAGCAACCTGCCGTCCCCCATGGACACCAGCACCAAAGCTCTGGTTTGCACAGGTGCCCCAGGGCTCTGCCACTGGAAACACATCAAGAAAGGGACGGATGGCAAGCAGGGGCATGACTTCTTGCCTCTCATCAACGCTCATCCCAGTGATGGCTCATCTTCTTGGGCCGGTGCCCTCCCCCTGTCACAGACAAGCCTGGAAATGGAGACCCTTTGGGAAAGCTGGCATGGGGCCCGAGGGACTACCTTGAGGCTCTCCACAGGCTGTGTGACATTGAACATGTCCATGGTGTTGACGATGATGGCTGGCGTGGTGAGGAAGAAGAGGAGGATGAAGAGGCAGATATTAAGGAGGATGAATCTCACCCACCAAGATGGGCCACGGACCGATAAATTCTCCCTGTGAGAGGAAAGCACAACTCAGACATGGTGCGGAGGAAAAGCCACATGTCCTGGGTCTCCTAGTCTGGCTCCCCGAAGCTCTGCCTCCCGCTGCCCACACCAACCATCCTGGCAGCCTCTGCTCCGAGTTCAACCTCTCCCCCCTCCCCGTGCCGCTGCGCTGAGCCCCCACCTGCAGAGCCCCCAGGATTAGAGTATGACTGCAGTGGGGGTCCATGCACCAGGAGGCTTTGGAGTCAGGCTGCAGAAATCAAAGCCTCGCAACCACCCCAAACCTTGCCTGGCCAAGCCCTGCCACCCACAGGGTGATCACCCCAGTCACCCCTGGTGACTTCCGCTATGACCACAGGACAGATTGTCATCTCCTGCCACCCTGAGAAGGCACCCTACAGGTATGGGGACAGGTTCCCTATGGCTGTATGGGCTCCCTATAGCTATGGGTATGGACTCCCCCCAGATGCTCGCCCTCCCTCCCTCTCCTGCCATGGGGGTTCACCAGATGATATCACTGGGTGCAGGGGCATAGTGAACGCCCCAGTGGTGTGACTTGACCACGGTGGTGACAGACGACTGCTGAGGGTGCTTGCGGCAGTGGATGTGGCTGTAGTCCTTCAAAATCCTGCAGGAGGAGGGAGCCAGGGGTCAGGTCCGGACCGAGGGCTCAAGACGTCCCCACACTTCTCATGAGACCCTTCCCACAGCCCCAACAGAGTGGCCATCTCTGCAGGTGGCAGAGGCACAGCGGAGACAGACCCATCGCCTGGCTCTGGCCAGAGGAGCCAGCAAGGTGCCCCAGTGGCAATGGCCACCAGGCTGGGGGACATGCCTGTGCTGGCATATCCGAGGAGCACTCACACAGCTGTCATCCGCTCGTCCTGGAAGGTGACGAAGGCCATGTCGAGCCGCTTGAGCGTGATGCGGTTGCGCTCGGCATTGAACTCATCTGTGAGTTTCTCCTCCAGCTCCCCGTAGTACTGCTCAGCGTCCACCTGCGGGAGCAGCCAGGGCTCTGTCGTGCTTGCTGGGCTGTGGCACCAGCAAGCTGCCATGCTCTGCCCTGCCGACAGTGGGGATGTGCTGCCTGCAGCCCTGCCCGCACCCACCTACCTGCTCAAAGCCACAGAAATGGCAGCAGAAGATGCGGGCACAGGGGTGGGTTTTGATCATGATCTTCCCCTCTTTCTGTGCCTTGGTGGTGAAGTAAAGCCGCCCCTTCATTGCCTTGCGCCTGCCGGGAAGCCGATAGGGACGAGGGTCATTCGGGGACAGCAGACAGCAGACAGCAGACAGACAGACAGACAGACTGGGTTCCTCGACATGCTGGGCAGGAGCAGTACACCCACCCGCAGAGGCAACGGGGACGTGCATGCACTCACCTCTCCGCATCCAGCTTCATCAGCTTGCGCACGTCAAAGCAGAACTGGACGTTGGTGACGGTGCAGCTGGGATAAGCCTCGCTGCGGGCACAGGGACACGGTGGCACCAGGAGCTGGGGGATGGGGACAGCCCCTGCCACCTGCCTGCCAGCCACCCTGGCGAGGCTGCGGCACATCGCTACTCACTGGAAATGCTTGATGATAAGGGAAGGGTCTGTGATCTCCTTGGGGATGTGGGTAACCATCAGTGTTCGGGCAACCTGGGGGAAGAGAAGGGGCAGAGGGGTTGGATGGGTGGGGGTCCCCAGGCTGCTTAGTGCTGAACAAGGCAGAGCTGGAGGAAGCGTGGTTGCTCACCTTCTCATTCTCTCTGTATTCAAGGTGGACAGAGTGGTGAGCCATGCAGAGGACGGTGAGGATGAAATAGATGAGGGCAAAGATGCTGTGCAGCCACAGGAGACGGTCCCTGGAGGATGGAAAGAGGGGATTAGTGAGCACTGCGGTGGGCGCGTGGCACGCGGACCCGCCTGGCACTCAGCGCCTCACCCACAGCCACCCCCACTGCCCAGTGGGTCAGCTGCCGGACCCCCACCCCAGGGATGACAGGGGCAGCGTCCAGGGTGTTGGCTGAGATACTGCAGAAATGAGGCTGCCCAGCATCCCCGAGAGCACCTCTGCCAGCAGCGGGGTGCAGCGAGCAGTGCCAGCAGGCTGCCCACTGCGGCRGTGCTCATGCGCGGTGCAGAGACACCGGGGCTACTGCAAGCAGCATGCTGCTCATGTGAACTCGTCCCTGTTCCGGGACTGGCGAGTGACATGCCTGGGCATTCCCAGCAGTGCCCGCCACAGCAGCAGCACCCACACCCCCCCAGACACAGGAGCCACATACTGCGTTGGGATGTTGGCGATGGTTGTCCGGCCGAAGTGGGTGGGATTGTGTCCTGCAGGGGAAGAAAAGCAGGTTACGGGAACCCAGTGCAGTGTGTGTGTCCATGCTTGCAGGGTTAGTAGCTCTGGTCTTTGCTCCCTCCTTTTCCATCTCCCAGGTCTCCACCAAGCCTCCACCACCCTGAAGCTCCCTGCCTCTTGCATTCCTCTGTCCCACAGCTGATGGTGGGTTCTTGCTCACATGGGGGCTCCTGATGGAGGGGTCCTTCTGCCTTCTGTCCCCAGGGCAGGGTGCTTGGCCCGAGGATGAGGAAGCTTGTGCCATGCTCCTGAGCCATCCTGCAACTTGGGAAGCACCTACCCAGGAGGTCCCCCGAGAAGTTGACAGGCAGGATGACAGCCACGGAGAGCACACAGACCAGCATCAGCAGGACCAGGAGGTGCCGCTGGAAGGAGAGGTAGGTGGTGGCGTCGATCCCACACTTGCTCTGAATCTCCTCATCCCTGGGGGAGAGGCAGGTGGGGGTGAGTGCTGGTGGTACCTCCCCACCACCTCCCGCCCCAGGGACACTGGCTGCTCCGGCCTCACACAACCCMCGCCAATTCATGGCATCCTGCTTGTGGCACGTGGGATTTGGGCACAGAGGGAATGGGGAACGCAAGGAGCCCTCAGACTGCCATCCCACYACAGGACCAGCTCCTACCAGAAGAGGTTGAAGCTCGTTCCTTTGGGACAGGAGCCAGGGGCCAGGAGGAAACACAGAGGTGAGGCCTCTGCTCTCTCCCCAAGGAGAGTGTTTTAGGAGGGCTCTCCTCAGCTGCTGGTCCCAGCAGCTCTGAGTGATGCATGACAACCTATCGGCACCGGCTCGCCAGGGGCGGGCAGCGGTGGGGCATGGCTGCGATGCCGAGGACACACACTTACTTCATCTGGTAGATAGAAATGAGCCAGGAGCAGAATCCCTGGAAAGGAAGAGAGTCAGGATGAGCCAGGGGCGACCACCCCCACCTCCCCGGCAAGGAGCCGGGACACGGCACGCACTGGGGTTGTGTGCGGAGATGGTGCAGTGCCTGGGGCCAGGGGGCTGAGCAAGTAGAGGCAGTGCCCAAGGCGGCTCGGCAATGCTCAGCCCAGCGGCTTGCCTGCAGTGGTGGCCAAAGGCAGCTGCCTTGGGAGGAGCGGGAAACTCGGGGCATCTCTGTAACACAGGCTCCTGGCTTCCAGCAGCTCCCTCCTCTGTGCTTTCCCTGACAGGCCCTAACACGCAATGCGCTTTTCTGACCACTGCTGTAGAGCGATATACGACAACGCCAAGATCTTGTGTAATAGCTCATTCCCTGTCACTGCATATGCAATATCAGAGTTTTTGTCCCCTATCTATTATGTTACATTTTACCAATGCTGGAGTTCATGCAAGCTCAAGGTCCCTCTGCAGTCTTCCCTGTCATGGCTGTACCGAATAACACTTGACCACCGGGCCCCTCCTCTTCGCCTCCTTTCCAGAGGTTTTATGCTGACCTTGGATGGGAGGGATACCAGGCAGCCCCCTGTGGGATTCCCTTACCCTGCCCCGTGAGAGCTGGTAGCTTCTTCCTCCTCTCCATTCCCCAGCTTTACCCAAGCCAGGACCTTCCCTCCTACCCCACAGCTCAGCTTTGTCTGATCGACCACAGCGGGAGGCTTTGGAGGCGCAGGCATCCCCACGCGCCTGAAGCTCTGCATGGGCCGGACACCCCCGTAGCACAGCCAGGCTGACTCCCCTCCTACGCCCCGCTCCGGGGCTCTGCTCTGGAGAACCATGTCTGGGAGGTTGTCTGTGCAGACCCCAAGMTCCCTGGGCTATAATTTCTTGGGTTTTCCAGAAACCATCCTGAAAAAACAGCATTTATCAGCCGATTCCCAGCTCTCTAGGATGCCCATGTGCAGGAGAGAGGTTACACGCTGCAGTTAATAGCTTGGCTATTTGTCTCGGGGTGAGTGAGAAGTCCCACGCCTGCTCCTGGGAATTTGTGATGGTAACGGGAATTTGTCAGGCTGCTTTTATTGCAACCTCAACCTCCAACTCTGCTGTTGGAGAGATGCTCTGATGCTTCCCCGCAGAGAAGGGCTCCCGGACAGGAATTTGGTCAAGCCCCTCCTCACTGGATACAGGCAAAAAAACTTTATTTAGCTCTCCTGCCACATTCTCGCCTTCTCCAACAAGCATTTTCTATCTTCACCACCTATCGGCCCTACAAACCCTCTGGCAGGTTTCCTATTCCTGATGTGTGAAGAAAAATCCAGTACTTGCTTTTATGCTCGCTACACATTTCTCCTCAAACTCCTCTTCTACCCACCCACCCTTAGTGTATTTTACATCTAACCTGGCAGAGTTTAGATTTTCCTCATTTGGGAACAGCTTGACTTTTAAAAGGATGTCTTCTTACATCTAATAATCTCCCTTAATCTGCTCTTTAGCTATGCCAGCATTCCCTGTGGTCCTTCTCACTTATTTTTTGGTGAGCAATATACATTTGCCCAGAGCATCCACTACCGAATCTTTAAACAGGCCTCCTGCCACCTGCAAGGATTTTGCTTCTTTACCTTTCCTGCCTAGGTTTTTTTTAAGAAGTTCTGTCATTTTTTCATAGTCACACCAGTGACTGATTTTTGAGCTTTCGTTGCCAAAAAAGAGAAAGAAACAGACAGAAAAACGTGTCGGTCCATGCTCATTTTCAGCAAAACCTGGTTTGAGGCTGGTGTGGTAAAGGGAAACAAAAGATGGCTTTAAAGCCCCCACAGCCCACCATGCCGACAGAGTTGGAGGTGTCATCCAGGGGACTCTGTCCTGCTGGGGCCAGAAAGGTCCCTGTGGGTGCACAGAACAAGGCTCTGGCCATGCATTTGACTAGGTCCCCGCAGCCAGCAGGGACGGCCACGCAGCCGAGAGATGCTCTCCCTGGCGGGAGCATCCCCTCCATCGTTCAAGGTAGATGCCTCAAACCAAGCCAGGACAAAGGAACCCTCTGGCTTTCCCAGGAATACTCCGCTGCTAAAGGGTAGTAAGCAGGAAACCCCACACTGGAGGATTTAATTTCTCCCATTTAACTTGTGACCTGGGTTTCCCATGAAGAGCAGGACGGGCTGGGCCAGGACGAGCCCAGCCTGGGCTCCCGCTGCCACAGCCGCCAGCACTCACCACGTCCTTGTTGTCGACATCCAGGGGGCTGCTCTCCGACGGGGACTTCTCCTTCTCGCTCTGCTCTCCGTAGAAAAGCGACGTCAAACTTTGCAGTGAGGGGAGGAGCGGAGGAGTGAGGCAGGAGAGAAGCAGCAGACGGGAGAGGATGAGCACCCTCGGAGAAGCTTCTCCTAGGAGAGCAGCCCAGGAAATGCCTCCCCCCTCCCTGCATCCTGCACTGGGGCTGGACCAGCGACTACCGCTGGGCTCGGGCAGGGGCTGTACTCGCTGCCTCTGCACCGATGAGTCCCTGTGGCTTCTCTGTGGCCCTGGGCCACCGCAGGTGGAGAATTGGCCTTAGCTCTAGGATTACAGCTGCTGAACTGGATTTTTATACTCCACTGGTTTCAGCCCTCAAATGGCATTACAGTAAAAGAAATTTAATCAGTGCTTGAATTTTGAGTCTTGATTGCCCTTTTGATCTCCCAGGTGAAGGGAAACATTGTCTGTCCATTGCCAGACTCAGCTCAGGAGGCCGAGCCCAAGAGGAGCTGGAGAGGGGAGAAGGCAGGAGAGGGGCTTTTACAACATTTCCTTCCGCAGGCTGCCCAGCCTTGCAGAGACCCCTCCTGTGTGCACTGCCTGCACAAATGTCCAGGTTTTGGCAGGAACAGAGTTAATTTTCTTCCTAGTAGCTGGTATAGTGCTGTGTTTTGGATTTAGTATGAGAATAATGTTGATAGCACACTGATGTTTTAGTTGCTGCTAAGTAGTGCTTACACTAGTCAAGGACTTTTCAGCTTCTCATGCCCCACCAGTGAGAAGCTGGGAGAGGGCACAACCAGGACAGCCGACCCAAACTGGCCAAAGGGATATTCCATACCATATGACTTCATGCTCAGTATATAAACTGGGGGAGTTTGCTGGCGGGGGGACCACTGCTCAGGAACTGGCTGGGCATTGGTCAGCAGGTCGTGAGCAATTGCATTGTGCATCACTTATTTTGTATATTCTTTTATTATTATTATTATTATTATTATTATCCCTTCCTTTTCTGTCTTATTACACTGTCTTTACCTCAACCTACAAATTTTACTTTTTTTTCCTGATTCTCTCCCCTATCCCACTTGCGGGGGGGGAGTGAGCAAGCGGCTGTGTGGTGTTTAGCTGCCTGCCAGGTTGAACCACATCAGCAAAGAAAGATGCTCTGCTGCCTGGGGTGAACCATGCTCTGGCAGCCAGACAGCTGCGGGCAGCACAGCCCACCTGGAAATCTGTTCTAGGCTCTGCTTTCACCAGGACACTGGGATTTTGGGGGGGATTCTGCACTTAGCCTAAAGGATGGGCCAAACAAGCTGCCCTGCTGACATGAGGAACCRTGTTATTGCTGCGTGTTTCCCTCTGCCTCCTCCACTGGCCAGCCCTGCTCACCCTGAGAGAGCGGCAGGGCGAGAGGCAGTGTCTCAGTCCCCAGCCGAAAGCAGCTCTTGGGCCTCTGTCCTTCCCAGGATGGTGCCCTCCCTGGCACCAAGAGCACCGTCACCAGATGGTGCCTGCAAGAGGGAACCAAAGCTGGCTTGGGCTTTCCCTCTCCCTGCAGCAGACGGTGCCT
The DNA here is from genome assembly GCA_030449065.1 of Oceanodroma leucorhoa. Classification (NCBI taxonomy): domain Eukaryota; kingdom Metazoa; phylum Chordata; class Aves; order Procellariiformes; genus Oceanodroma; species Oceanodroma leucorhoa. Next base: position 752,199 of record JASVER010000013.1, read on the forward strand.
GTGCCTCCACGGGCAAGGGTAGCCAGGCCATTGCTAGTGGGAAGGAGGGACAGGAACACCTCCTGAGCTTCTCCATGGGCAACCCCGCAGCACCAGCCCTCCTGCCAGCCCTCTTGGAGAGGCTGGAGCTGTCACCTGTGGTGGCCTTGCATCCTGCTTACCTATCATTGTCCATCAGCAGCGCCAGGCGCCCGTAGTCCCAAGCCGCTTTCCGAAGGCAGGAGAAGACCAGGAGAAGAAGCTGGAAGAAGAGGGAAGAGGAGAGGTGAAGGGTTTTGCCACAAGGTCTCACCCCATGGGGTCTCCCCACATCACTCCTTTCTGTTTTCCCACTCATGAGCCCAAGCTCATGAAAAACTCTTGCCTCAAGCCAAACTGCTCCTGCTCCGTGATCTCACCACTGCTGCCCATGTGCCACCTGCTGCCCACCATGATGTGGGCAAAGCTCTTGGTCCCCTGCACTCACACGCATTCCCCCARACAGCCAGGCACACTGGCATGCACGCTGCACACACACATGGCTGTGAGGACACCCATAACACACACACTCATGCTCACAGCCAGTCTCTGACACCCCAGCCAGGGGCTGTGATGCCCGTGGACATGCCACCCTCCTGGCCCGCTCACCAGCCAGAGGATGAAGTTGATGGCGAGCACGGTGGGCACACCGCCAAATGGCAGCCCTTCCAGGACGGTGCTGCGGGAGCGGGCGCTGAAGCATTGCTCCTCCGTGCTGTTCACCAGAGCATCCAGGAAGCTGAGCACGTCCAGCGAGGTGGGGCCGGCACTGCCAGGTGCTGGCTCCGCCGAGTACATGCTCTCCATCGGTGCCGTCGTGGGACCTCACCCTGTGACACAGGGGCAGGGGTGCGGATGGAGAATCCTTTGCTTGAAAAGGGGCCATGGCTCTTCCAGGTCCTCCAGGGAGGCCTGAGGAGCTCACTAAGGGCAGGGAGGGGAGAGGACTGGTTGGTGACCTTGGAACTTCCCCAGTCCCAGTCTCTCCCAAGGAGGGGCTRTAGGACACAGGGCAGAGGGTGTTGCTGAAGAAATCTCACAGCTACCTCATACCCTTTCCCCACCCCATTAAACCCCATGCTATTCGGTTGTCTCCGTCATACCTGAGGCAGGTCTCTCACCACCTCTGCCCCTCAGTCCTGGAAGCTGAGTTGAGTCATGGCCACCCTGGTGCAGTCAACAGGCAGGAATGAGGAACCAAAGCATTTGCTTGAGTTTCTGAGAATAAGAGCAATGATAATGTTAACAACTGGGCTGCTGGGGCTGTGCTGGCTTTGCTCCCCGCAACCAGATATCTACTGCGTGTGGAACATCCCCCAGCCCTCCCTTCTCCTCCAGCATCACGGTCTGTGTGACTCAGGAGCCGTGGGACCTCCCTTCCATCTTACTACCAAAGCAGGATTGCTCCTTCCAAGATACCTTGAAGTCTTCAGAAGAATCAGCTTCTCAAAACCCTAAATGCCAAGGTTCTCCCCATTTCCCCAGGAGATGATACCGCAGGCTACAGCCCTCACTGGTAGGAAACACTTAAAGGCCATTAATGGCCTAGACTGTGGCATGTTTCCAAAACCTTTCCTATCGCCATACTTTAAGTAGGAGAGAATCCTCTCCAAACCTGCAGTGCCTGGGACCCCTGCAAACAAGCACCCTACAGCAGCCAGCATGAACCAGCATGGCTGTCACTCATGGGGATGCCACAGACCTGCATGCCAGGACAGTGCTGCATGGTCACTACACTCACTAAAACTACAGGAGGAGGAGGAACCAGCACAGCAAATGCTAACAATGCTAACATTGTTAACAAATGTTAACAAACACGGGGTGGGGACAACTGGCCCAGGGTCTCTCCTCCTCACATGCCTGCCATGTCTCTGTGCCTGGGAGCCCCCGCCAGCAATTTCAGCCAGCTGCTCCCGAGCCTGGAGAGCTGCATGGCCTTCAGAGGAGGACAGCTCTGACTGTGGTGAGACCAACCACATTGCCGGTGTGAGAGGCACCCTGGGACAGTGGGGGGTCTTCAGGGTGTTCTCAGGATGGTCCCTTAACAGGTCATTGGGGAGTTTTCAAAATGGCAACCAGGCCGGGTCCCTAATGTCTCTTCTAAAAAGGCCCCGAGGTAAGATGTCTAGTACTTTTTAGGGAGATAAACCCAGAGGGCTGAAGACCCTGCTTAGGGGAAGACTGAGATTACTGGGGTGAACAGATGGACAAGGAAACTTTGTCTTTGGAGGCCTTGAGCAACCAAACATAATTTTGAAGTTGGCCCAGTCCTGAGCAGGGGCTTTTACCAGCTGACTTCCACGGGGTCCCTTCCAACCTCAGTTATTCTACGTCCCTATTCTCAAGGACTTGTGCTCCTGACAAGAACATCTTCTGGCCTGCCTGAAGTTTATAAGGAGTTACATGAGTGCCTTGCCCCACAGAAATGCTGAGCACAGTATATTGTGGCTTGTGCAAAGGCCACATGAAACCTCATCATGCCCATTAACGTATACTCCTGTGAGCTTTGTATTCAAGCTGTTGGGCATTCATTCATCTCCTTCCTTTTTATCTATATTCCAGCCACAACTGGGACCCCGCTGCAGCCCTTGCAGTCACCAGCTGCAGCTGATCCCTGCTGCAGGATGTTCACAGCCCACACGGACAGGACAGAGGAAGAGGAGAAGGAGCCACGGTCTGATTATGCAGTGGAGGAGGATGCAAACAAAGACAGCCAGCACCTCCAGGGACCTGGAGCTACAAAGTGTTTATGGTGGGTTTTTTCCCATCAAGACCAAACAGGATCAACTCTGCTTCAACACCAAAGGAAACCTGATTGAGAGGTCCTTGGGGAGCACAGAGAGAGTGTACATAAAACGCCTTGGCTTAGAAAGGGGATCTTCCCGAGCTCTACATGGATTTGCTTTTGTTGGGAAACATTTACTTCTGCTGTGTCAGTGTGACAGATGGGAGACTACAGCAGCACGTGGTTTTATGTGCACTGCTGTAGCCTCAGCCTCTCTCTCTTAGTCCATGCAGCTTCCTGCTTGAGGAGATTAGTCCTGTCCTAAAGCTCCTGAGGAGCCCAGACACCCCCACTCCGCGGCTGAGCAGAGTGGGTAGGATGGGGGTGCTGGGGCAGGAGCTGACACAGATTACACACCTGAGACACTGACTCTCATTGACCTCCTCATCTGGGGAAAGACTGAAGAAGAGGGAGGCTTTCAAACACTGAGTTGGCAAAAAAAAAAAAAAAAAAAGGCTCTGACAGCCTGACAAATGCAATCAGGTGGACACCACAGATTCCCAAGGGATTCTCAACCCAAGCTCTAGAGAGCTTAAGAACTAGTCTTGGTGCCTGCAGTTTCCAAATTAAACACAGAGAGATGGTGACTTGCTATTTTCTTCACTTCTGAAGCCTAAATTCCAGCCCAAAGAAAAATCTCCACTGGAAGCCAAAGAGTGGCTGGGATGCTTGGGCCAAGGCTATGAGCCCAGCAGAGCCTGAGGCTCACCCCACTCCAGGGTTAGGCTGGCATCTGGCTACCTGCATAGATGCCTCAAAGGGATGTCAGAAGCGACTGAACTACAGGCATCAAGACCCCCAGGACATGCAGACCCATGGCAGTCTCTCTTACTGTGCATATGGTGCAGTGTCACCTCGGGCATGGACTTCAGTGTCTGCTACAGATTTGTCCATGCTGCCTACAGCATCTTCAGTTCTCCTTGGAAGTCCCTGGCCAGTCCAAGGTGTCTGGAACATCATAGCCCAAGCAGGGATGGCTGACCATTAGTGTGGCTCCCAAAAGAACTGCCAGGTCACCTGAAATACACTGATACTGCTCCAAAGGGCATCCCAGTAGACTTGGGGCTGAAGCACCATCCCTGCAGCCAGCTGTGAAGTGAGGGATGGGCTGGCAAAGCCTCCCTGTAGCACCCTCAGTCATGGCCTGCCTCCCAGCCGGGGTTGGGAGTCTCGTACTTTAACGCCCAGCATGGCCCTGTTGCAATAACAACCCCTGAAGAGGGAACTCCAACAAGGGGAGACCCATGGGAAATGAGTGGGCCACGGTGACAAGCGGCAGCCATTTGCCCCTGCCCACCTGCCTCCCGCTCGCTGTCAGGCAGCTGTGAAACCACTGGGGCCACCGGGGCCTCCGGCTGGGGTCAGCCCCTTCCTACAGAGATGCTCTCAATCTGTTCTCCCCATGTGCACGTCTCCCTCCCTCCCCTCCTCCTGTAAGCAGTAGAGCCATCGCCATCTGGCATTTTCAGCTGCTAAATAATTCACTGTCTTTTTGTTAACAAGGAGAGTGTGCCTCTGGCTGAGGGAGCTGTTAGACCTTCAGCAAATAAACAAGGAGATTCTTAGAAACCTCTGAGTCCCTTCTCTGCCACCACCACCCCACTACCCAGCAGTAAGATCCTGCAGCTGTTTCTAGGCACCGCGTTCATGCTCATAGGAGGAACATCCTGCCACAGGATGGCGGGGTGAGGATTGTCACAGGGATCAGTACGGGTTGTCTTTTCCTATCAAGTCCTTGTTGCTGCCCCTTTCCCCCTGTAGCAGATATTTTGCTCCTGGTGGCCAAAAGCAATGGGTTCCCCCTTGAGATGGTGCTAGCATCTCAGGCTCCAAACTCTCCTGTCCACAAACCTCCCAAATGCAAGCCTTCACCCACCCTGCCAAACTGGTTCCTGTCTCTCCACCCAGCACTGCACAAGAGAAATTTCAGGAGCAAGAGTCCTGAAGCCACCGGTCCAGCTCTGTCCCCTCTCTCTTAGGCGCCTCCAACTCCGCTGCCTGAAGAAGCCATCACGTCATGCTCAGTCCTGGAACACAGCCCTTGCAGCATGTCACAGCTCCTATGAAGCTGATCTCAAGAACATTCTCCTGCCTTTTCCCTGGTCCCTTCGCCCCCAGCTACCCATGGAAACCCACTTCCAAATACCCAAACCGGTACTTTTCTAGACCGTTTGTTCCAGCTAATCTCACCTTTTATGGGGCTGTGCTTAGAAAAGCTTATGCAAATTATATAGCTGCAGCGTTACCATTAAAATAACCATTGGGAGCAACCAGCTAAAAGTAAATCATGTAAATGTTCTACGAACAGCATATGCAGCAGAAACAGGGAGAGGAGATTTCTGCTCACGTGCTCCAGGAACAGCTTGAACTCAGACCTGTAGGACAAGTTCAACCTCCCTCCAACTGAAGGAGATACTTTACTTGGTATACAGAGTGAGAGATCACACGGACACTGTAGGTCAGTCTTAAAGTCACTGTTAAAACACCTAAGCTAAATTTTCACACCAAACGTAAGATAATTCAGTATTTTGCAATACTCTGGTGACAGCACTCTACGATGGTATCTTAAAGGTCCAAATGAACCCCACAGCATCGCCAGACCAGATCCTATTCCCAGCTATACCACTGTCATTGTGCTTTTCCCAACCTTTTATCGCCAGAGGAGGAAATATTGTTGTGAATAACAGAGCTGGGTGGGTGCCTTCACGTCCAGAAGGTGTTGGGAGAGCTTCCTATTAGTGGTGTATGAGGCAGTGCCTCCAGATGCCAACCACAGACAGGCGTCCCTCAGAGCAGCCTCTGTCCTGGAGGAGCAACAGCGACGGGCAAGTCAAGAAACACAGGCGTGGGCAGGGTTGCAGCTGGGAAAATGAAGCAATAACATAGAGGCAGAAATCACAATATATGGTCTACCCAATCTAGGTCTTAAAGAAAAGATGGTAAAATAGGGTCAGAAAATGTGCAGAGTACTCGAGAAAGGCAATCCTTCTTTCTCCACTTTGCAGTGGCTGTGAATGGGCAGTGAACGTATGAGATTTGCCATTGAAAGTGATTTGCTGGATACTTTCTATTAAGCATTGCCAGTGTGTAAGGTTTGCCTTGAATATTCAGTGCCCTGTTTGTTTTGTTGATACACCAGCATATGCTCCTCTCCAGTTGGGTGGGCACTAATCCAGAGAATCAGATTTCCAATTGAAAATAAGGCATTTATTTTATGCGAATGCAATTCTTCAAAATCTGTCTTTCCCTTGAAGAACCCTGCCAGCAAACTCATTTGCTAGGGGATTCACGGACAGCTGGAGTAGCAAAACACCAAAACAAAGTCTTGGGAGCACTCAGATGACTAAGCGGGGCTTCTTGCCATGCTCACCCAGCCTTGGTGTCCTGCTCCAGAAGGGAGGGCATTACTCATTTTGGCTGGTGGATGGGCAGCCAGGGCGCAGGGCTGCTGATCGCCCATCGCCACGTGAAGCCAGCAGAAAAGCCAGGCTGAGGAGCCAGACCATGTCTCCTAGAAAGCAAGCATCCCCACTACCTGATTGCTTCTGCATCCTTCTTCCTTTGCAAGGAGATGTGGCCAGGCTGTGGGAGGGGAAAACGAAGACCACTGTCACGGGAAGATCAGGTTAGTGCCCTGGTGTGCCCAGGACCAGGCGGGGAGGTGAACCTCTGGTGTCCCACCTTGCAGGACTGCAGCGACTGACCTTGCAGGACTGCAGTGACCGGGTGGCTGGAAACCCGAGCCACTGCCACTGACTCAGCACAACTAATGACCTCAGGCTGGGAAAAGGCTTATCAACACCCTGCGCTGAGCTCAGCGCACACCCCGGCAGAGGCAGTTTTGGCACCAAAGGGCACGGTGACCTCTCCGTCCCTGTAGCTTGGTGTACAGGAGAACAGGCACACCACGGGCCACATGCATCCCCAAGGGGGATGAGCACAGAGGGGGTGGGACCACAGACATGGCCCTCCAAAACCCCGGGTGGGCCCAAGGYATTCCTCCCTGGCTCTCCCTTCACACTTCTCTCTTAGAGTCATGGCCTCCAGGTCCAAAAAGCAAAGAGGGGGTGAGCTGCCAGTGGCCCATGGGTGTGAGCGGGTGCTGGGCAGCAGCATCCCTGAGCAGGGCTCTTCACAGCACCTTCAGCATCTTCAGGGCAGATGCCTGCACAGGAGACCGGCCCTGCYGTGACACCACCCGCCTCCCTGGGGCTGTGTCCCACAGACCCACGGAGAGTGGAGCCAGACCCCACCGGGGAGTCAAGGCGCTGGATGCAGAGAAATTGGCAGCACGAACACCGACAGTGGTGTGAACGCTGTGCCCACACCCTGCTAAGGCTACGGCACAGACAACCCACCAGCAGAAGACCCCCATCCCATCACCAGCAGGACAGCAGCCGCCTCACACAAGACATCACCAGCCCATGCCATTAGCCTGCTGGAAACAAGATGCAATTCCAAACAAGGAGGACCACACCATGAGCAGCAACCTGGCCAGTGGGCTACAGAGGCTGGGGTCAGTAAGGTTTGGAGGCAAAAGACCACCCTGCAGCAACTGATGACTCCTAACGCGTATAAAACACCTGCTCAAAGACTAGCTTTGTCATTGCCAATCAAGACATGATTGCTCAGAGGGGTCAGGAGGACTCGACAGCGGGTGTCCCTTGTCCCCATATCACCCACAAGTGACCCTGGCACACGCACCCGGGTGCTCGTGAGGATGAGGGGTATGAGTGTGGGAGCGAGTGGGATCAATGAGAAAACGAGCATGAAAGCACGGCTGAGTAAAATAAACCTACTTAAAGACGGTGTAAATAAACACCACCTTCCCTGCCTGTAAGATCTGGCACTGCTTTCCCCTCAAGGGGCACAAACGCCCACCAGGCTCACTGCCAGCCGGGGCAGGATGGCGGGGGGAGCAGCTGGCCCGCAAGGGATGCAAACCTCACAGTGAGCCCCCCTCTGTCACCCCCACTCCTGTCTCCAAATGCTTCGTGTTGTGTCCCCTGGTGCCCTGGGAGCTTCCTGCAGGGATGGTGCGGAGGCGCAGGGACCCATGGCCAGGGACCACGTGGGCAGCAGGATGAGGGAAGAGGCGTCTGTTCCTGGGACAGAAAATGCACGTCCTCCCCGCTCCCCTCTCCTCACCCACCGCTCCCAAACTGCTCCGCCAACACTGACTGTCTAAACTACGTGACCCACCAGGAGGGAGAGACCGTGACCCTGTTTTGGGAAGCCAAGCAAGCTTTTCTCACTCTCAGGAGTGGCGGGTTGTCACCACCTTTGGAAAACCCTGCGCAGGGTCACRCTGCCCCAAGGGAAAAAAACTGAGACTCACCTTAAACCAACACAGCATTTGAGAGCAAAACATTCCCCTGCCACGTCCCCCTGCGGTGGCTGCCGCATCGCCCGCAGCTCCCTGCCCTCTCCTTCTTCCCCAGCACTGCCCTGCAGACTGAGGGGTGGCCGCGTTTTGGCGCTGGGACAGACTAAGCTCCATCTATGAGGTTTTTGGATGAGAAGGCGTCCCAGCCCCCYGCCTCCAGCGGGGCTCTCCATAGAACGTTTGTGGCCTTCCTCTGCGGTACGGAAGCCACCTGCACAAGCCCCTTCTCCCTGAGGGATGCTGCGGACCGGGCAGGGCAGCACTGACTCGCTGCAGCGCTCCTCGGCGCGAGAATAAAGCCAAACCTCAGGCAACTGAGAGCAAACGGTGCTTACGGTGAGATCTACAGCCGGGGAGGTTTGTTTGGGCCGGCGCGTGGGAGATGCCGTGCACAGAGCAGCTCTTCTCCAGCGCCTCCTCCACGCATGTGCGAGCCAGCGGCTGCTGGAGCCAGYGCACCACAACTGGGAAGGAAGAACCGGAGCGGAGTTTATTTGTTCCACCCCCAGCTCTTTTCGCCACATTTGACTAAGCTGCCACTGCAGGCTGGCTCTAACCTGTGTTTGTTTTATATTTCAATATCCCGCTGTGCACACAATGTGCTTAGCCCCTCACACCACACTTTGTGTATGCAAAGCACCAAGCAAACATGAGCTAATTGGGCTGCAAGCTCCCCAGGGCAGGGGCCCATCGCTTATTCTGCATCGTGCACCCTTGTCCTCTGATAACGTTTAAATCAACGCTCTTCAGCACAAAGGATTACCCAGGCCGGGCCCAGCCCAAGCGCGGGGCAGGGAGCCGCCGGGCTGCTGGTGCGCAATGGCTGGGAGCAGAGAGCCAGGAAAGGGGGCTTRTAAGAAAGATGGGGACAGACTTTTTAATAGGGCCTGTAGCAATAGGACAAGAGGGAATGGTTTTAAACTAAAAGAGGGTGGATTCAGACTAGATATAAGGAAGAAATTTTTTGTGATGAGGGCGGTGAAACACTGGCACAGGTTGCCCAGAGAGGTGGTAGATGCCCCATCCCTGGAAACATTCCAGGTCAGGTTGGATGGAGCTCTGAGCAACCTGATCTGGTTGAAGATGTCCTGCTCATGGCAAGGGGGTTGGACTAGGTGACCTTTAAAGGTTCCTTCCAACCCAAACCTTTCTATGGTTCTATGAAAAAGCTGGGCCTAACTGCAGGGAAGGGAGGTTGCTCACAGGTGGGGAAGGGGCAGGGAGTCATCCTGGGGCTCTCAGTTAACATACACACAGGTGCACACACACACACGCACTCAGGAAAACAGTATTTCAGGAAAAGAGTAAAGAGAGGTCCTGGCACCACCAGGTCCCCGCTCCAAGCTGGGAGGCTGAAGGCTGCTCGCAGTCCCCAGAGCAACCCCTGTGCTTGCAATTAATTAACGATGATAGGCACAGATGAGGACAACTCCCAGCCCCTGCTGCCTTCGTGACTGAGGACCATGGCAGCAACTGGCCCTAGGGAAGGGCTTGGGCAAAGGGTGCCCCCGGGACGTTTATCGCCTGCCAGCTCCAGGACCATGGCATGCTGTGCCCACGCACAGCCAGCCGGGCAGGAGCTGCTCCCATTTGCATCGAAGGCGAAGGAAGGCATCTCCCAGAAAGGCTGTGACAGTGACGGGCATTTAGAGGCAGACTGCTTCTTCCCCCACCCAGGTAACCATGCTCAAACAGGAGGATTTTAAGGCCTGTGAGAAGGAAAGTGCCACCTCTGCTGGGAAAAACACTCCCTCATGGAAAGCTATACGGAAACCAGGAGCAGCCGTGACATGGTCGGGGGCCAGGCTGAGGCTGTCACTGCCGGTCACAGGCATCTTTCACAGTGCCACAACATGCCAGGAACACTGTCGTCCCTGGTGATGGGGGAAAAAGCAGGAGAGCAGCTCCTTCCTCCCTGAGCCCCCTTTGCTGTTTGGGGACCGGGCAGCTGTGGGAGGTGGAGAGGAAAGTGGGAGGTTTATCTGCTGCCATTTACAAAGCCACCTGCTGCAGAGAGATTGCCAGCCACAGAAGCAGCCAGTGCAGCCCTTTCCAGCACAGCTACAGCCGTCCCCGGCGAGTGGAAGGAACGTCACCCCAGGGCAGAGGCAAGGAGAGGACTGTGCTTCTCAACACAGGCAAGTGCACTCGAGCTGTGCAATGAGGGGGATGCAGACTGGGGAGCACCCCAATACCGCACTGCTCAGACCAGGCAACTCCGGTGGCTTTGCACCTGGTGTCCTGCCCGGCTGGGATGCCACAGCGTGCTTGGGGATGGCAGGGACCTCGCCGCCAAGCTGGTGGAGCAAGCGGGAGCATTTCAAGTCCCCTGMAGAGTTGCTCTCAGCTGCTGACCTCCAGCCAGCCCCCCTCGTGGCTGATGCCCCCAAGCCTGCTGTGCAATGAGGGCGAGTGCGGGTGCATGGCGGGCTAGCAGGGGTCTAGCTCTGCTCCATTCCAGCCCACTGCTGCCTGAGAGGGACCTGGGAGCACCCTGCCACTGAGCACCCTCATCCTCCCAGGGGCCGGTATAAGGTGGGCAGCGTCATATTTGTTCTGTTGATCCCCTTCTCCTTGGGCCACCCGCGCACCTCCCTCCGCGCTCCTCCGGGGGGGGGCCTTGGCACCCGGCTGCTGCCAGCCTCCCCCCTTCGCTCCTCCCCAGTTTCAAGCAGCCACAACGTCCCTCGCAGCTAATTCTGCTGCAGGAGCAAAGAAACACTCCTGCCCTGCCCAGCTCCCCTCTCTGCAAGCACAAAAGCTTCTTCCTGAGAGCAGTGGGTTACAACACTATATATATATACACACACACATATAAAATATTATTTTAGAGCATCTGCAGATCTAGAACATTTGTATTGCCTGTGCTCGGTGCCAGGAGCAGAGTGAGGTTTGGGCTGCAGCAGGAGCCCACGAGCACACTGCTCACCAATCCTGGCCCCGATGAGGCTTTCCTCCCACCTCTGCCCAGCTTCTGAGCAGATTTGGGTAACACCAGACGACTGGGATAAATCACGCTGCCCTGGGAGCGTGGGAGCTAGCAGCTCAGCGAAGGCTCCGGCATCGGCGGGTTGCACAAGCAGGAATGGCCCCGGCAGCGGCTGTGCTAGCCGCATCCAGTGTGCCAGAGGGATTAGCTCTCAGCATACCAGTTTGAGTCAATAGCGCATCAAAGGGAAGGGGAAGCCTTTGATGGTGAACACAGGGGCCTGCAATGGGAGGACAAGGAGAGAAGGTGCTCCCCAAAGCCTGGCTCTGCCACTTCCATCCCCTGGGGATGCATCCATAGGGGACCCAMCAAATCACCACCTATCCCCCAGCGTGCAAGCAAATTTGATCCTTGAAAAGGAAGAGGGAGGAGACTGAACACATCTCATAGCCTCAACACCAGATTGCGCTGCCTTTGCCCGGGCTGTGGGCCAGCCACCTGCCCTTCAACCAAATCCTGCCCCCGCTCAGGGCCAGCCCAGCGCTGCTTTTTGCTGGGGCAGCGGAGGGAGCACGCAGTCGGTCTCCCCCGGTTGCTGGGGCACACATCCAGCTGCCTCTGCAGCCCACGCAGCCTTCAGGGAGATCAGAGGAAAGCTTCTGCTGCTGCGGCTGGGAGGGGAAGTGGCTCTCCCAGGCACACGTGGAGCTGCAGACATGCAGCTCTGCAAAGCACATACGGTTCCAGTCTCCTCCTGGTGCAACAGGCGCTCGCGTGCACCAACAAGACAGCTTGTCCCCACCACTCCCATCGCCTCCAAGGAATTCCCCTTGCTCAGGACACCCGAGCACAGCTCCAGCCATGCACCTGCTACAGGGCAGAGCAGAGCCAAGCAGAGCAGGGCAGACAGCCCATCATACCCACCAGCCTGCTCTCATCTCCTCCATGGAGAGGACCTGGGGAGTCAAATGGCCCTGGAGCACCAGAGATAAGAGGGAAATCACAGGGCTGTTGGGATGGGCACGTTGGTGCATCCCAAGCCAGCGGGAGCGGGGACAAGATGCATGGCAAGGACTGKGGTTCAGGATCCCCCCACCACACACCTACCGCAGGCAGGTGGCTGAGCACACGGGGGTGAGCGGGGCACAGACGGTCAGCACGCAGCCTCTGCTGTGCCAGGGCCGCAGGCTGGCACTGCCCGCACCCACTGCGCTGCATTCCTGCCCTGCTCTGCCTGTGCCCATCAGCCAGCGCAAGGGGTGTCAGGAGTGATGGATGTGACGGAGGAAAACACAAGAAATGTTTTCTTTCCCTTCAGGCAGAGAAGGAAGTGTCACATCTGGACACATACAGCAGCCAGGCTGGGAAAGAGACAAGGTACCGGGAGGCGCAGCATCGCCCAGAGGACGTGGTGAGACAGATGGGAGATTTGGCAGCAGGGTGGTCATGGAATGACCTGCAAGCTCTTTCCGCTGCAAAAGCAGGTGACACAACACTGCGTAGGGGCTGTCAGCCCAGCCTGGGGGTGGGGGGGTGTCACATCCTTTCAAACATGCCACATCCAACAGCCAGCATCAGAGATGCTCCATGGGCAAGTCAGACTTGGAAAAAGGCTATCTGGGATCAGGGGGAAAATGGGAAAAAAGATCAGAATGGCAAGTTTTAGGGGCAGGGAGGCAGAGAGATTGTCCCTGGTTTCTCTGCACAAGCCTGCCTTCCCCGCATGCAGGGCCACGCAGCCAGGCTGGCGCTTGRGGAAGGGCTGGCAGCCCCTGTGCCGCTCTGCCCACCCTGCTGGCAGCGCGGGGTCCCCAGGCAGCCACCCCCTGCCCTCCACAGCATCACCGCTCACGTGGAAGAGACAAGGAAAGGAAATGAAAYATGAGGTGCTGCAGCAGATGGCTGTAAAAGGAGCCTCCCTAAGCCCATACCTCCTTGTCCTTCCAGGGCACTTTGGGCACAGCAGTGCTGGTGCCAGGAATACAACCAGCTGAAGAGATTTGGGGGCCCAGGTATGGAGCAGTGTCCCAGCAACAGCCACTGCAAGGCTCTCCACAGCCCAGCAGCTATTGAGGCCCTGCCACAATTAGCAGGAATCAGACAGGCTCTGTGCCCATTCTGGGAGAGATGCTCGGGAATGCAGCATTGATATGGAGGGGTTTTCACAGTGGCTGAGTGTCCTGGCCCAGCCCCAGCCCAGCCTCCTGCTTTCCGCCTGGTTTCAGGTATGCTGTTCTCCCTGCCTGCATCCCCACCCAGCATGTCCCAAACCTGCCACCGTGGATGCTGCTTTTGCCTGGCTGGGCTGGCCCTGCAGTGAGCGCCCAGAGATCCTGTACTCGGCCTCTGCGGCACCAGCAAGACATTTACAAAACGAGTAAGGGTCTCCACCTCCTCATCCACTACGCTGTTGATATAAGGGGCAGTTTGGCGCATGCTGTGTTGTGTAGCTGCCGTCTCTGCTCTGGGAAGCATCTCCCCACCTGGAAACACAAAAAGCCTCCAGCCAGTTTGAGAAAACCCAAGGTGAGAGTACACGAGACCTCAGCACAGCCGCCACCTCCCAGCCAGGCTCCCTGGGGCAACCAGCGCTTCCAGTAAAGCATGGGCACGTCGCACCCCGAAACACCCCTCTGCTTCACCAGTGCCAGTGTCGCACCTGCACTTACTACAGACAAAAAGCTGTGCAACCGCAGATGCTGCAGAGGCTCCGGCTCATCCCGAAATCCCTGTGCCAACCACAGCCCTGGGAGGGTGAGAAGAGCTCTGCACAGGCAGTCAAACCCTCCTCCAGAGTGGCAGGAATCAATATTTAAGTGATGCTGAATCCCGCACTGTCGCCTCTTCCCTGGGGATAGGACCACCTGCAGGACACACCAGTCTCCAAATCCTGCCTGGCTGCTTTCCATGCTTCTCCTGGCAGCACAGCTCTGTCACAGGGCACATGGATGTCATGCTGGAGGGAGGGGACCAAAAAAGGACCAAAAGCCAGGTGTGAGGAGCCACAGGAGGGCACTGGGGAGGCTCCTCCTAACACTCACCATGGCACGGAGAGACCCTGTGCTAAATGAGCTGCAGGACCAGCCCGAACCCAAGAGCAGGCTCCAGCGATGCCGCTGGTGCAGCGCAGAGGACCAGGCTGGCCACGCACACGGGCGTCACCGCAAAACCCAGCTACCTGGATTAGCTCTGTTCAATGAGCTAAATGACTCTGTGCAGGGGCTGTCCAAATAAACAGTTAGCCCCTCAGACATAGCTGCCGGGATGAAGGAATCCTGAAATCTAATGATTACCCCAGAACACGCGTAAAGCTGTAGTCATGACAGTGTACGTACGTACCCAAGACAAGGCTTAGGGCGTGGTCATAGTTTCTGTAAGTCCAATTACTAAAGTTTTGCATAGCTAGGTTTATCCAGCCCAKTGTGTAGGATATCAAAGGACTGTATTTGCAGAAACATCCATCCCCTGACTTCCCTGCCATGAACTAACCTGAAAGTCTTTAAAATGCACCATTCTCAGGAGGTGGCCCAGCCACTGCAGCTGTTATTAGTAGTATTCGCTTTGTTGGGGTTTTTTTTGTTTCTGAACAAGAAAGAATTTGATGAAATTTCATGGAAGAAAACACAAGAAATTAAAAACTCGGATGAAAGAAAATTAAATTTGATGAAAACCTCCCAAAAGAAAGATGCAAGGAAACTGCCTGATGAGAAGATTAGCAGCAGCGTAATATGAAATGAAAAAGCACTGAAATGGACTTGGAACTAGAACAAATAAAGAATTATGACTTTTGGAAACATACTTGACTTGAAAGTAATCAGATTTTGTCTGAACTAAAAACTTTTTAAATTAAAAGGCAGCCAATTTAAAACTGGAAGTTATAACAACCTACAACATAAGACCTCAGATCACTCTCATCACTGAAAAATAAGTCAGTAGAAATTTATGCAGCATGTCCTTGCTGCCAGATCAGCTCACTGGCTGAGCACCTGGAGCCTGATGAACTGCAAAAGCAGCTCTGACAGCAGCAACCTTTTTGAAAGTAGAAGAAAAAAATGTTTCAATTAATTTAGTACACTGATTAGTTTAGTCAAAGTTCAGAAAATTACTGCAGGTTAACGCAGGAGACCCTGGTTCCCTTTCCAAGCCCAATGAAGATGAAGTGTGAGAGGATAATCTCTACTAGTTCTGAATTCTTAAAAGCCAGAAATAATCAGGTTATATCACTGGTTATATTTTACATCTCCTAAAATAAAATTCTGTTCCTATAATACAGTATTACAGTAATACAATATAGTATAGTAATATAGTATTGTTAAATTCATTACATATACAAATAATGCTTTCATAAACTTACTCTTTTTCTTTTGTGGACCCATACATTTTAAGCACTTTTATTTAACCAACTAGAAACCATTTTTTAAATGCTTGCTTTTTGTATTTTGAAYTGGATTTCATTTTCCACTGAAATACAGCTGGACCAAATTTATGAAAAATAATGAAGTGATATTTAATAAAGAAATGTGTCACTCACCACTTTCTAATGCCATAAATATAGACATTAAGTATCTAAATAACCGTATGTTACACTGTAAACCCACTCACTTAAGCATGGTGCAGCCTCCTGCTCAGCCCTAAGTACCACAACATACTCATCACTGAGAATCAACTTGTCCTTAGGAAAAGAGCAGAAGTGTACAAACACAGCAAGATTAAAACTAGATACTTAGGTCGTGGCTTTCTGATCATTAATTTAAACTGTGACTTTAATCCATCCATCCTACTCAGCAGCAGGGCAAGATCCAAATAAGGCACAGATCAAACTTATTCTGAAGTCTACGAAGTTTGGTTTGCTTTTCTGCCGTTTTTGCCATTTAACTTCCCTTCCATGAAGTTCTGCCATCTGTGACCTCTCCCTGAGAAAAGCAGCCCAGAAACACAAGGAACAGTGCACGTCCCCAGCCTGGAGCCTGCAAGCCCCAGGAGTCTCTTAGCAGTGTAGAGACCTCCAGACAGACCGCTGCTTGCAGGCTCAGGGGAGCTAGGCACACCTCCAAACTTCTGGTCATTTCTCTAATGCTGCCTTGGGGATTATCCATGGTGACCGAATTTGTCAGAAGATAGGACAAATAATCACAGAAGCATTGAGGCTGAAGGGAGATTGTCTAGTCCAGCCTCCCTTTTCAAAGCAGGGTCAGCTAGAGGCGGCTGCTCAGGGCCATGTCCAGGCAGGTTTTGAATATCTCCAAGGATGGAGACTCTGCTCCAAGCCAGAGCGACGCCGAGAAGACCATCCCAACCTGCTGTTGCAGCCAGGTCCTCCAGCCAGGTGGGTCCCAAGCCCCAGGCTACTGAGGGCTGTCCCAGCACTGGCTGGGACCCTAGCTGCGCTGGTGCCCTGTGGCCCATGGTCAGCCACTTCCAAGCCTCGCTTGCCAGCCCTCGTGTGATGTCTCAGCACCTCAGCCTGTGCCACTTCCCTGGTGTGTCACCCTAGTGTGGGTCATCTTGCTGCATGGGTAGTGCAGCAAAGGGACTCCTCCAGCAGGGTCACCTTGGCTTTGCCAACACAGGGTCTCCAGGCCTCATCTCAGGGTACCAACAGGCTCACTTTGGGCCACAGCTGGGAGCTACTCCCCAGCTATCCTTCCAAACCTGAGGTTTGCCCTAACTCCCCCACCTCTACCTTCTCTGGATTTCAGTCTCCCCTACCCCATCCAACACAGCACATCAAGGGGCTCGTTGTCTCAATCTCCATCACCTGCTGCCCCAGCTGTCTCCTACCACCAACTCCCAGCTAACAATAAAGCGCTTCCCGGCAGAGCAGGGCCAGAGCCCCTTCCTCTCTCTGTTAGGAGGACCTCAAAATTACATGATGATGTATTTTTCCACTTCTCACAATCTGCCTTTTAGCACTTGGGGGTGCAGTGGAGCTTGGCTCCTTCAGATCCTGCCTTCCTCTCAGCTCACTGACAATCTGCAGATGACGAGATACAAGATGTTGATGCTGGGGGTAGGGGAATCGGGTCACCCAAAGCTTTCACATGCTCCCACTGAACAGGAGCACTCAGCCTCTCTGCTCTGGTACTCCATTTTAAACACATCTTCATTTGAGATCGAACTATGACAGCATAGAAGCCCCTCCTTGATCAAAATGGTACCCACAGCTTCTCACGGGGACTCTGCTGGGAACTGCACAACTGATCCCGGTGTTGAAATGCTTCTGTACCATGGCGTTCATGCTTTCCAGAGGCTGGGCAACATTACAGTAATTTCAATTAGGAAGGCGATTTCTCGGCCGAAGAGGTTTTCTCTGCAGCTCTTTCTTTCTCAGCTCTTTCTTTCTCAGCTCTTACATCACCACAGCCAAGAGAGAGCTGTACAGGGACAGGCAAGGCAGGACAGTGCTGGGGCTTAGGTAACCACCAAGATGAGTCATAAAAAGCGAACCTGGTGAGGAGCTGTGAGATTGAGCGGTGGCTGAACCACCAGAGAGGTGAGGGTGATGCAGGGACCTGGGCAGCGGGCTGGGATTGGGGAGCCCTTGCCCCTGCCGGGCTGCTCCACCCCACCTCCMCCTGCCTCTCCAGTGAGGCCCTGCGGGACCTGCTGTGCCCAGTCTCACCCATTAACCAGCAACAATAGCGGCCTGGGCGATGGGAAGGGCTGTTGTTGTAATGGTGCGAGCAAACTGCTGCCATTGTCCCCACCTAATAGCAAGGTGTGATCACAGCCTAATTACCCGTCCCAGCTACATTTGAAGCAATAACTTCAAGCCAGCTTTTAAAAGATGTTTAGGCATCTTAAAGTGCAGGTAGATGCCAAGTGGGATTCTCAAAAGCTCTAAGACTTCTCGTCATTGAGGGAGCTGATAGCTGGTTAGGGACTGAATGTAATCCAGCCATAGCTGAAAGAAATTGGGACTGGAGCTGCTTCTCCTGAAATAATCTCAAAGCAAACCCGTTTTTGCTCTGAGCGCAGTGCATCAGCAATGCAATATTTTCTTCAAACTTAGGGCTAAGTACACAAAATATATTTACAGCAATTAAAGTAGTTAAGAAGAGTTGTTTCACCGAACGCAGAAGTGAAAACGGTAGAAGGCTTTGGTGTTTATAGGACTCACGGAGGAGTCAGCATTTGCACAGCATGCTGATGTTTGCCTAAGAGTTTAGCTGACTGATTAGTTTAATATCAATTGAATTCACTTGTGGGTGTTAGAAACATTTCTCCCTCTCCTTGCTGCTTTGGGAAAGCTCTTGCAGTCTGTTAAGACTGGACTACTTCCTGCGAGGAATATTTTAAAGCAGTGACACTCCTCCTTTTACAACTCTGCAGATGTAGGCTCTGAAGCTGTGATGAAATCTGGCTTACTTTTCCTTGGGYCAGAAGTCTCTGTGTGGAAGGAGGACAGTATCCACCTGCGAGGGCCTATGCACACCCCTGACCAGCATCCCCAGCAAGCACTGCTATTTCTGTCTCCATTTGCAGGACCACCCTATGCTTACCATTGTCAGCACCCACCAAACCAGCGATGAACTAGTTAACCTCAAGGAAAGCTTTGAAGAGGAGAGCAGCTACAGGGTGGTTCAAGTGTTATCATGCAAAAAAATAGAAGAGCCGAAAATTCAGCGTTGTGGGAAGGCAGGAGCCAGGATGCTGCCATGGGAAGAAGGCAGAGGTTTAAGCTTACAGGGAAGCCAGAAAAGCCCATATGTGCTATGGAGTCAGAGGCTGCAGGGGTGCCGGCGGCCTCCCTGCTTTTATTTATTACCTACTTGTTTGCCAATGGCTGTTTGCCAGGCTATTTAAGACAAATCCTTCCTGAAAGAGCTGCTTCTGCCTTCTTCTCCATCTGCTGCCCAGCCCTGACCACCACTTTGCAGGGTAGCAGGGAAGGCAGCGAGGCCAGGGTTCAGGTCTGGTCTCAGGGCCAGTCTTTCTGCCTTCCACTTTTTCCACACTTTCCCCTCCTCCCTCCTCTGAACAAATACTGCAAACCATTTCAACAGCACCTTTTATTCCAAATGGCACATTCTGCCTTCTCTCCACTGCTCAGACAGGCAGCCTGACCCGTCACACTGCATTGTAAAGCCCCAACATGGGACAAGGTGCTTTCTCATACCTTTTTTGCCCACCCAGCTTTCCCCTCACCTCCTCACTCTCTGTCCACCCCCACACACACMCCCCCCCCCGAACTCTCTGAAAGGGGAGAAGGCAGGAGTGCAGATCAGTGCTGGAGTCGGTGGCTAAACAGTTAAAAGGAAAAAGATGTTCATGCAGAAATAACATCCACCAGCCAGACAAAGGTCTCTCTCTCTTTCTCCTAGATAACACCTGCTCTGTTCAGGATGTTTCTGAATTGCAAACCCACTGTGCAGCACCGCTGCCTCTAGAGAGGATGGGGACCAAGTGAGGGAGAAGGCGGGGCCTGGATCTGTGGACAAATCTGGATGAAGTTGTAAACTGGGGGGAGAGCAGCTTGGCCAGAGTGTTAGATCATCCTGACCTGACAGCCCTTTCAGAGTCATCAATCTCTCAAAAGCCAGAGGAAGAAATGGTGAGAGATCCCCCCCCCCGCCTTCTCCCCTGCCAGCATGAAGCATTTCTAACACTGTCAGGTGGGGCTCCTAGTAGGAGGATTCTGTGGCCAGGATGACGTGGGGACCGAGCACAAGCCATGCCATGACACAGCGGTGGGATGACATTTTATCTTGCATCAGAGGACAGCAGCACAGGCCAGCGCGCAGGCACTGGGAAAGGACACCGAGAGGCTGGGGCTCGCTCTCTGCTTCTGCCACTGACTTGCTCCAGCAGCCCAGGGAAGCCCCCGCACCTCACTGGGCCTCAGCCGCCCATCAGGCGGCTGGAGGCAAGCATCACTTAAAGCCACTTTGGTACGTGGTCCAGAATGAGGGCAGGAAAACAGCGTCTAAACAGAGCTAAGTACCCCAAAATCTCCTACAACAGCAAACCAAACCCATCCCTGTGTCCCGGGCCCACAGAGTCGCCCTCGCAAGCTATTCCCGGGTGCTGCCCAAGGCGGTGCCGCCCCGGGGGTCACGCAAGTTGCCGTGAGCATCCCCCAGCGCCGTCCCAAAGCCAGGCCCACCCGGGAGGCGCCGCTAAGCACGGGGGGGCCGGGATTAGCCCCACGCACGGCGCGGCTTCCTCCCCACCCCGATCACCCCACCGGC